>BQNB010179765.1:0-11837 GCA_026074375.1 Tanacetum coccineum | reverse complement strand
TTTACTTCATCGTCGCTTGCAATGGATATTTTAGTATTGTTTATAAGCATAAATTTTGGTCTTGGGCTTGAGTTTAATTCTACTATCTTTTATTTAGACTTAACCTCTTGTGACTTTACAAAATTTACTTGTTTAGACTCACTAGTTGATCATTTGATAAAATTAAATCCTAGGCAGGATTTATCTCCGGAAGGTTTTTTAAGATTTAACATTTTCTTAAGTGATTGAATACTATTATTAAATTGATTAAGCTTAGAAATTTTTTCCTTAAGCTTTTCATTTTCAAACCTAAGGTCTTGACATATTTTACATTCTTCATTGACCTCTTTACATTTTTTCTAATTTAGATAGTTTATTTTTTAGTTCTAGTACTTCATTTTCAAATCGATTTTTAATTTGTTTTAGTGATTTATTTTTAGCCATGACTTTTAGACCTACTTTGCATAGTCGATTATATTCACTATCTAAGTTTTTTTCATCTAACGATGGATGATCATCACTAAAGAATTCGGTTTCGGAAAGTACCTCATTAGATGCTTTAGCCATAAGACATTTTTTGTCTTTAGTCTTCTCTTCTTCATCTTTTTCGCTATCACTCCATGATCCTCCAACGAAGGCTCTTTGATTGTAGTTTCTTGATAGTTTTGGACACACTCCGATGAGGTGATTTGGATCTCCACATTTAAAACATTTTCTTTCGCTTTTGCCATTTTTGTCGTCTTTATTTCTTTGGGATGACTTTCTTTCATCATGTGGTTGTCTTATCAATCTTCCTCGTCTTTTGAAAAATTTATTGATGTCTCTCACGGCCATGGCATATTCTTCGTCTTCATTATCAGAAGTTGAACTATCTTTATCACTAGATTCGTTTTTGGCCTTCAAAGCAAGAGATCTATTTTGTTCTCTTTTTCCTTTTACCATTTTGGAATCTTTCTTTATTATCACTTCATAAACTTTCAAATTTCCAATAAGCTCGTCAAGTGATAATGATGTCAAGTCTTTCGACTCTTCAATAGTGTCACACCTCGCCAAGGCAGAAACACAAGGCGTAACTTCATGGATATCATCACAACACAATGGTGTCAACAATAGAGAATCACTACATGCATAACTAAATATAAAAGACACGATGTGTCATGACAATACCGAAAACAAAGGAACTGCATCTTGTATTAATGAAAAAGGGGCATCATCAATACCAAGACAATGTCTCGCAAACCTATTAAAACCAAAAACATTCAAGAATTCATTGGTGAGTGATTAATAAAGTATCCCAAATTTCTTTTGCGGTTTTACACATAAAAATTCTTTCATATTCTTTACGTGGTAAAGTATTATAAATTATCATTTAGCTTTATTATTTTTAGCAAATTTTCTTTTAAGATCATCGTTTTGTTTATCAAATGATACAATTTTATCCTTTTTAGTTTCCGGGAAATACTTTGAATAGAAGAAAATCATCCACCATAGGTAATAACATGCCAAAGATCTAGATCTTTTGATTTCACATAAGTTTCGAATCTAGTTTTCCAATAAATAAATCCATCACTTTCAAATAGTGGTGGTCTCTGCATAGATTGCCCTTCTAAATATTTTTCCGATTCTATAGATCGATTCAAGTTTCGATCTTTTGCATAGATTGCCTATGGTGATTTTCCGAATCGATTCAAGTCTCTGCATAGATTGCCAAAGATCTAGATCTTTTGATTTCACATAAGTTTTCGAATCTATTTCCCAAAAAATAAATCCATCACTTCAAATAGTTGGTCTCTGCATAATTCCCTTGCTAAAATTTTTTCCGAATCCTATAGATCGATTCAAGTTTTAAAATACAATTTATTTTAAAAATCTCGTTTGACGTGGCTCTTGATACCAATTGTGGAAAACTAAAAGGGGGTTGAATAGTTTACCACTTTTTAAATTAATGTTATGTTTGTTTATAAAAACTTGGATTCGATTTTATGTGATATCAATATGTGCACAATACCCAAAATGGAACAATGCAAGTAAGTAAAAATAGTAAATATGTAAATACAAGAGATAAGGAGTTAGAAAGATCAAACCACAACACAAGAATTTATAGTGGTTCGGTAATGAAGCACCTCTTCGTCCTACTCCACTCCTTGAGCACCAAACTCAAGAGTTCTCTTCACTATGTCAACAAACTCTCTTTAGCGGAGAAAATAGTACACGACTTTGCTTACACCAATTTTCGACACTAAGAGAAATGTCGAGTTCTAATCCTAAGCTAAACCAATCTATCTACTAACCACACTACTTCACTAACAACTCACAACTTTGCTTCACTTCACGACTTGTCTTCGCTTCACTACTTATCTTTACTTCACAACTTCTCTTCTCTTCATAACCAAGACATTACTACGATCACACCAATCTAACACTACTTACAAAGATCACCCCGATCTAACTATACTTACAAGTAATAACATACCACGTGTCGAGTGGTAGCTTAGGATGGTGAGGAAACAACTACAAATACACACCTTGCGGGACAATTTTATGTGTTAAAGGACACAAATGATTTACAAGATCTAACACAACTTCACAACAATACCAACTAAACTATAACATTTCTTGACTTGATAATAAGAAGTATGCTTCTCTTGCATTTGAGGAATTAAGCTTGGATCACTTGGAAACAAACCTTTATGATTAAATGATCAAAGGAAAAAAAAAAGAGTATAAACTGATTTAGAACAGAAAGTAAGTGTGTGCAAAATGTGAGAAAAACAGTGGGGAATAGTTCAATATTTATAGGCAAGCTGAGCTTGCTTTTTGTCTGGGCGGTCCCCTTAAATAGGGGCCGGTCCCCTTAATAATTAAGGAGGCCGCCCTTTATAATTAAGGGGGCCGCCCAGCCCAGACGCTTTCTTTTTTGTCTTTTCTAGGGGAGGTGTTTTCTGAAATATTTTTAGCAGTTTTTAGGTAGAAAATTTGAATTTAAAATATTTATTTGAATAAAACATTTCTTTTAAATCTTAAAATGTTTTGTAAAAGATATAAAAATGTTTGTGACATTTTTATAAAAAATGTGAGGTTAACTAAAAATTCTTTTGATCATGAAATGCATTAAGCATATGTTTATTCATACATTTAAGTGATTAAATTTTCAAAATAAAAATTTACTACTAATTACTTGTTTACAAATAATTTTTCATTAATCGTTTTTAAATTTTGTGATTATCAAAACGTAAAGAGGTCGAAAAATATTAATAACATTTTGAGGCATTATTTCTATCAACAATTTGTCCTTCCCATCGATTTCGTCATCTTAGATATGCCCGAAGACTCTAGAGTTCCTATAATTTTAGGGAGACTATTTTTGGCAACTGCTCAAGCTATAATATACGTATTTAATAAAAAGATAACGCTTAGGGTAGGGGATGATGATGAAGTAATCTTTGACGCAGATCAATCAATTAAGAGACCTCCCGATGAAGATGTATGATATGATATGGATTTCATGGACTTTGATAACCTCACTCGACATGGAAAGCTCAGGAATTCTAGCAATAATAAGTCTAGTTGTTTTTACTTAAAAGGGCTCTAGAGAAATTGATTAGATCATCAGAACTAGAAAGCTCAGTTGAATCTTTAGGAAATAAATCGGATAATGCTTCTGATCTAGAGAAATCAATACGACGTATCGATTATCTTAATACGCCGTATCCAATTGCACAGGAAACAACAAAACCTGATGGAGTTGAAAGTGAACACCTTTATTCAGCTAGTGCTAACGAGATTGATGAAAAGAAACATGAGCTGAAAAGTTTGCCTCACCACTTAGAATATGCATACCTGCATGGTGATAAATCAGTCCCTATAATTATCTCATCTGAGTTGTCCGAAAAGGAGAAAATGTTACTTTTGCAAGTATTGGAGAAACGTAAGGAAGCAATTGCTTGGAAAATGTCAGATATCAAGGGAATAAGCCTGTCGTTCTGCACACATAAGATCTTAATGGGAGATGACTTCAAACCAGTCATTCAGCCCCAAAGGCGTTTAAATCTTAAAGTGCAAGATGTGGTGAAAAACGAGATTGTTAAGCTACTCGATTCCTGAACTGATTTATCCAATTTCAGATAGTTCGTGGATTAGCCCTATTCATGTTGTCCCAAAAAAGGGAGGAATGACTGTAGTTTTGAATGACAATAATGAATTAATCCCTTCTCATATAGTTACAGAATGGCGAGTGTGCATCGATTATCGTAAACTTAATGATGCAACACGAAAAGATCATTTCTCTTTTCTCTTTATCGATCAAATGTTAGAACATTTATGTGGGAATGAATACTATTGTTTTCTTGATGGTTTTTCAGGATTCTTCTCTAATCGCACTCAAAGATCAAGAAAAGACAACGTTCACTTGTCCATATGGGACTTTTGCTTATAGACGAATTCCGTTTGGATTATGCAACGCACCTGCAACTTTTCAAAGATGCATGACGGCAATTTTCCACGACATGGTGGAAGATTTTATGGAAGTATTCATGAATGATTTCTCGGTGTTCGGTAACTCTTTTGATTGTTGTCTTACTAATTTAGATAAAATGCTTGCTAGATGTGAAGAAACCAACCTTGTGCTGAATTAGGAAAAATGTCATTTTATGGTAAAAGAATGCATTGTTTTAGGACACAAGATTTCTAGGGCAAGTATTGAGGTTAATAGAGCTAAAATTGATGTAATAGCTAAGTTTTCGTACCCGACAAACGTGAAAGGAGTTAGAAGTTTCCTAGGACATGCTGGATTTACCGGAGATTCATAAAAGATTTTTCCATGATCTCTAAACCAATGACCCAACTTTTAATGAAAGACGCGAAATTCGATTTTTCTGATGATTGCAAAAAGGCGTTTAATATTTTGAAAGAAATATTGACCACTGCACCTATCATAATATCTCCCGATTGAAATGTGCCCTTTGAATTAATGTGTGACGTTAGTGATTTCGCTGTTGGAGATGTTTTAGGACAACGAATAGATGGAAAATTCAAACCAATTTATTATGCTAGCGAAACTCTGAATAACGCCCAATAACATTATACCACCACTGAAAAAGAACTTCTTGTAGTTTTTTTCTCTTTTGATAAGTTTCGTCCTTATCTTATCTTATCAAAAACTGTAGTCTATACTGATCATTCTGCTTTGAAGTATTTGTTCAGTAAACAGGACGCCAAACCAAGGCTTATAAAATAGGTTATGCTTCTTCAAGGGTTCGACATCAAGATTAAGGATAAAAAGGAGCAGAAAACTTAGCTGCATATCACTTGTCAAGACTTGAGAACCCAAACTTGGGAGCGTTCACGGAATAGGAAATCGCCAACGAATATCCCGACGAACATCTTATGGTGTTGAAAGCCAAGCCAGATGACAATGAACCATGGTATGCTGATTATGTTAATTATATTATTGGAAAGATTGTGCCTCCAATGTGGACACCGAAAAAAAGAAGAAGGTTTTTCTCTCAAGTAAAGAACTATTTTTGGGATGAGACATACGCATTCAGGTTATGTCCGGACAATGTAATGAGGCGATGCGTTGCTGGAAACGAAATCCTTGAAATCTTGGCACACTGCCATGCTGGACCAACTGGGGTTTATCATAGTGCGTCAATTACTGGAAGAAAAGTCTATGAATCAGGATTCTTTTGGCCTTGTATCTTTAAAGATGCTAAAGATTACGTAATGAGATGTGATGCATGTCAGAGATCGAGAAACATATCATCAAGAAGTAAGATGCCTCAAAACAATATTCAGGTATGTGATGTGTTTGACATATGAGGACTAGACTTCATGTGTCCCTTTCCTAACTCGAGGGGTAATAAATATATATTGGTAGCAGTTGATTATGTATCAAAATAGGTCAAAGCTCAAGCACTTAATGATGCTCGTGTTGTGATAAAGTTTTTAAGAAGGTTGTTAGCAAGATTTGGAGTTCCTAAGGCTTTAATTATGATCGGGGGTCACATTTTTGTAACTCTCAATTAGAAAAAGCCTTACAAAAATATGGAGTGACTCATAAGTTATCAACAGCATATCACCCCCAAACCAATGGACAAAACGAAGTGACCGATAGAGCTATTAAACGTATTTTGGAAAGGTAGGATGGATATAACCCAAAGAATTGGTCTAAAAAGCTCGACGATGCATAGTGGGCATTCAGAACCGCCTATAAAACGCCTACGAGATGTACCCCCTTTAGATTGGTTTATGGGAAAGCTTGTCACTTACCTGTAGAGATCGAACATAAGTCGTATTGGGCACTAAAACAATGTAATATGGATCTCACAACTGCGGCAAAAAAACCGTTTCATGGAAGTTAATGAATTAATGGAATTAAGGGATGGAGCATACGAGAACAACCGCTTCTACAAGGAAAGAACTAAGAAATGGCATGACTCTAGGCTCCGTGGGGATAAAAACTTTAAATTTGGAGACAAGGTATTGCTATTTAACTCTAGACTTAAGATGCATCCAGGAAAGCTCAAATCAAAATGGTACGGTCCAAATGTGGTAAAAAAATATGTATCCGTATAGGACCATGGAAATCACCGATAAAAACGGAATTAGTTTTAAGGTCAATGGACAAAGATTAAAGAAGTACTACGATGGACTTATTGATACGGATGATAAAGAGGTCGTCGAATTCGAAGAAAATATGATGTAGGAAGCTGAAGAAAAAGTCTAACTTAAAGACTAGCTGAAAGAAAAGTGCTTCCCGGGAGACAACCCGGATTGTTATTTATTTTTATCGAGTCTGTCTTCCCAGACATAAATACGGCGTATCCGCTCCATACCATACGGCGTATTGAATGTCTGGACGTTATCAGTCCTTTATTTTTCTGCATTAACAACTTTATTGTCAGTTCTGTCTATACGGCGTATTCAGCAGACTGACCCGTATTGATACTTTTTACAGGTTTCTCCATACGGCATATTCCAGTTTATGGATACGGCGTATTGGTCCCCTGTACAGTTTATTGTTTTTATTAATTATTAACCGTAGGATACCTGAGATATAATTTTGCATATTTTTCCTATATTTTGCACAGGACCTCACTGGAAAAGAAATCGATGAAGTTGGTGAAGTATCGATCATCTGGAATCCTATATGTGTGTTGTAGTCATGCTGGTATCCAAACGCATTTACAACACACATTCTTGCTAATAAACTCAACTTGGAGAATCTACCGATCAAAACATCAGGGGAGTTTCTCGTTCTAATTCTTTTATTTCTCGTTTTTAATGTTTTATCTATACAACGAGGACGTTGTATAACTTAAGTGGGAGGATGGGAATTAGAAAGTTACTTGTCCTAATTTTCGCATTAAAATGCTTAAATTATGCTCAAATTTTAAAAAAACTCAAGCATACTTTTGTGAAATTACTAGTTACATAACCTGCACACATAACCCTTATTAGATATTGTGAGGATTTAGCCTTATCCGTTTCCAAATGTTTACCCAAATTCCACAAAAATATGAGTGTGGCGGTGATGTTGTAGACTTTAAAACTTAGCTTGGTATATCTATTCGAGACCACAATAATGAGTACTACGGATTTAGATGGAGTAACTTGTTCAAATTGGTAAATTTCTAGGATTACACCCAAAAAGTCTTTATATGTTGTATTATTAACTAACTACACTGGTTAGTATAAACCCTTTGTTTACTCTCATTTTAAGAGTAAGATACCTCTAGAAAAACCTGTAGAGCCAATCCTTTAGGAATAACACCAACTATTTGTTTTGTTACACCTTAGCCTACCCTGTTAGATTAAGTCCATATATCAGTTGCTAGTTGCTTAAAGTGTAAAGTATGTATTTATTATGTCTTGTGTCATTTTCTATCTCTGGTATGGTTGGGAAATTTGCACATTGCAATGGGAATGTAAATAGTAGTCAAAACTCTTGTACTTTTACTACCATAACAATTATTGGTACGTCCGAAGAATGAAGAATCATGGAGGAAATTATCCAGAGTTATTATGATCGTGAGGATGGTGAAATTACACCGAGATTCGTAGTTATGTATTGTTTAAAAAAATCTAAAGAATTAGAAAAATCGCAACAAAAAAGAGGAGGAAAGTTTAAAGATAGTCGGTTCGTAAAAGCTTAAACCGATGGAATTATTTGAAGGATCGATTATTCATTGATGGATGGTTATAAATCGACGATGTAAAGTTTTGTATAAAGTGGTAGATATCGCCACTTGCCTTTGTAAAAGTATGTAAAGTATAGGATGATTAGGAAGTTGACCATTACGTAAACGCCAACTTAGGTTGTTGTTTTTTATCTATGATCAAGATGTTTGTGTAAATATTTATGTGTCTTTATCATGGTAACGGTCGGAAAAAAGTGTCTAGCAACTTGTACCTTATCTGTTTGGACTTAGTATATTTGTTTCGTAAATTTTATTTAACAACAATTTATTTCCTTTCCCAATCATTAACCTTGGGTTTTACTCGAATGAGGATGTGATCGATTCATGCATGTCTATTCTGTCGTTACGGCCATGTATGCGTGATTCAGCTACCTTGTTGGTTTATTACTTTTGGTGAAAGTTAGAAGATCCACACCCTATATCATTCTTCATCCTAACTCTTTGTTAAACTCGAATGAGGATGTGATCGAATACACATGTCTATTTCGTCGTTACGGCCATGTATGTGTGATTCAGCTGCCTTGTTTGTGTAGTACTTTTGGTGAAAGATTGTAGAATGATCAACCCAAAGCCTCATTATAAAAACCCATTTTACCTTTATAAACTTGTTACTCCTTAGCTCTAGTGGTGGAGATGTGTATCCTTGCCAAGCCTATAATAGAATACTCGTCACGACCGAGCAATTGAGCGAATTAGTTACATGTTACCACATAGATTAGTTGAGTGATTTGAGTGTTTTCATCTTCCTATTTCGTGAAGTGTTTGGTTGTGTACTTGTAATTGATCAAATAAATGCTAAACGGAAAAAAATCCTTAGGGATACATTTTTATAAGCTTCTAAAGGCTACTTGAGGACAAGTGGGGGGTATTTGATGACATCAAAAAACGTTACTTTTATAGCATCATTTATCCCATGTAAATAACCCATTTTGTATGATTATTGCAAGAATTGTTACTTAATCGTTTGTATTTGAGAATTGCAGTAATTATAGAGTACTTGGTAAAGATTAGCAAAAAGGCACGCATTCTGGAGCTTAAACGAAGACATTTGAAGAAACTGACTCTGACATCCTATACGCCATATCCATCAAGGAAGATACGGCGTATCTGTGCCTACACTTCACAAAAGACCACAAAGGATTCATGATTAATACGCCGTATCCAGAAGTAGGGTTGTAATCAAGTCAAGCTTTTATCAAGCAATTTGAGCTCGAGCTCGAGCTTGACTCAATCAAGCCAAGCTATTATCAAGCTCAAGCCCAAACTCAAGCCCAAAATTTAGCTCAAAACCTATAACGAGCCAAGCTCAAGCTTTTGATAGCTCGGCTCGAGCTTTGATCAAGCTTTTTCAAGCTTTAATATATAATAAATTCATATAAGTAATTAAGGGGTAATTTGAGTATTAACTTAATTATAAAGACCTATTTCATAAATAAATGAATAATATATATTCTAAAATCACCTTTAACCCTAATTAATCTAATGATTTATATTCTAGTGCTTTGTATTCTCCATATTCAGTTTTGACGTTTGAGAACATTAGCCAAAATTAATCAAAAACTAATTAGTACTTTGGCTAATGTACGTTTTTGTTGAAATACTTTGTACGTTTGAACATTAATTAGTACTTTGACTTATGTTTCATTCTAATGTTGGACTTTGGTACGAGAATGTTTTTTGTTAGTTTTATTAATGTTTAATGAATCTACCTTGGTTTTCATTTATGGTTTTTGTTTGTTTTACTTTATGCATATGTTTATTGATGAGTTTGGGCGTTTGGCTATTAAATACATCAATTTTATACACATTCAAGCTTTTCAAGCCTAGCTCAAGCTTTAATCAAATCCTACTCAAGCCAAGCTCAAGCATATATGGTTAAAGCTTGACGAGCTATCAAGCTATGCTCAAGCCTACTATTTTTTTTCAAGCCAAACTCAAGCCCTATCAAGCTCGAGCTTGGCTTGACTCGTTTACACCCCTATCCTGAAGGAGTCTATACGTCATATTCAATTTAAAGTAATAAAATATTGTGGAAGATATCGAACGTGGTCCCTACTCCAAGAAACCCCCGATACGCCATATCCAAGCCATTTTGGATACTTCCCGTATCGACCAAATTCCAGACCTTTATAAATAGAAAACCTAAAAATAGAGTTTTCCAGTGTGCTTGATCATCATTTACGATACCGTTAAACCACAAAAGTCGATTTTCAGAAGACAAGAAGAGCATGAGAGGTCAAGCAAAGCTACTCATTCCATAAGAAACACTTTGTAATCTCCTATACTCTAGTAATCGTTTAATTTTTGGTATCATTCGTTTAACTCATTAGTTTACCTTGGTTGGATTATTACTCTTGTATTGATTATGATGTTTGAGGGCTAATACCCTTGGCTATTAGCCATTATTATAAAGATTCGAATGTTTGGTTTGTTATGATCGAATGCTTAATTTATCGTTGATTGCTTGTTTATGTTTATCAATTTATACTTGTTTACGTGCTTTTGTATGCGACCTATCATTCAACTGGATCTAGTGATACGGACCAAGTTAGCTAGATGTCGAGATGGCTCTCCATATAGTGATTTATATATCTAGACCAATAGGATCACAAATAATGACCTATCTTTGCCTTTAGATTAGTGAGCTTAGTTGGACCGGCAGGTGACCCTTGGGATCAACGAGTACGTTCTTAATCAATTGGTAAAGACTTGGCCAGTGGACTACTAGTATATAAATTGCCATTAAGCAGTAAGTGGGTAAAGTCTCTATGAGCTAGGGTTTAACAAGATCACCATTGCTTTAACCCCTAAGATAGATTATAATCAGCAAATAGGATGCTTTATGCGGATGCGTTTAATTGTGACAGAATTCTACGTGTCTAGGTCTTAGGAAGAAGTAACGCCTAAGTCTTAAGAATGATATGCCGCCTCGAGATAAGTATTCATTGCACTAAATAAACAAACCAACGTTCTAATTGGATTAATCATGGTTAATACAGTTTTCTTATATTTGGCTAGACTGCTCTTCTATCTTTTGTTTGTCTGCTTGCGTGTGTTATTGTGTCTTAAGTTGATCTAAGTTACCACAAACCTGTGCCAGTCTCTCAGGCTGAAAACCCCCCTTATCCGTTAGAATTAGGATTAACATAGGTTTAGCATAGGTTTAACATAGAATAGAATTAACATAGTTTAAATTAACTTAGTTTAGTTAACCAAAATATTGATAAAATAAAAGATTAGTTCTCACTCTTAGTGATCGACACCCTACTTACTACGAAACTCCATCTGACAGTGCACACTGCCCATTAATGTGTTGTTTTAGGTTAAGTCGGCAAAATATACATTTAAAACTTAAACTATCATAATCTACAACCTCACAACGACACAATTAGTTGCATTTAAGAGCTGTTTAGACCTTAACTCTA
This sequence comes from Tanacetum coccineum, assembly GCA_026074375.1. Classification (NCBI taxonomy): domain Eukaryota; kingdom Viridiplantae; phylum Streptophyta; class Magnoliopsida; order Asterales; family Asteraceae; genus Tanacetum; species Tanacetum coccineum. The sequence goes on along the minus strand of BQNB010179765.1, from coordinate 232 downwards.
GTTGGTACAGATTTGTGTACTTTCCAAGCTTATGATAGAATACATGCTATGATAGTGTAATTGAGTGATCACCCTAAAAATGAAACACTTATACTAGTCTGAGAGTTGAGTGATTTTGATCCCATTTTCGTGAGGTGTTCGGCTTTGGTATTTTCTAGCATAAGTAGCTTGTAAATTCATTTCTCTTAAGTTAAATTGGGGAGATCTTTTTAAAAGTTGTTCTAACAGATCT
>BQNB010179762.1:0-12742 GCA_026074375.1 Tanacetum coccineum | reverse complement strand
TCTAAGTATGTTAGTGATCAAGAGTTTTAGTGAGAGAAAGAAGGTTTAGAGAGAGAGAGAGAAAAGACTGAAAAATTTCATGCAAAGAGGAATGTTTTTCTGCTGGGAATGGAGCAGTATTTATAGGCATGGAATCCCAACGGCTCTCCGAGGGCGGTCCCGGCTGTCCCTTATATATAAGGGGGCCGCCAGGCCTATAAGGGGGCCGCTGCCTAGACTCCGCTCCCTTTTTTGTCTTTTTGTGAGGAATGTTGTATCTGGTGTAGAAGCTTCCGTTTTTGGAGGAAAATTTGAATTTTAAATTTTAAGTTTTTAATAAAACTTTTTATTTTAATTAGAAAATATTTTGTAAAAGTATTTTTGAGAAAATACTTTTGTAGAATTAAAAGTGAAGATTTAGAGAAAAATATTTTCTTGATCACTAATCATGCTTAATTATTTTATTTGTCCATACCTTAAGTGATCACTAATCTTAAAAATGTAATTTTACATTTAATAATTTGTAAACATTTTTACATTTTGTTATTATCAAAACGTTGAGAGGTCAAAAAATATAAATAACTTTTTTAGGCATTATTTGTATTAACAATCCCCCCTTTTTGATGATGACAACATATAAACTCATTTTAAATAAAATTAAAGATGTCAAATTATTAAATGAGTTATGTTCCATTTCTCCCCCTTTTTGTCGAATTCAAAAAGAATGATCGTCGAGTTCAGAGAGATTATTAATGAGTTATTTCCATGTTCTCCCCTTTTTGTCAATTCAAAAAGAATGATCGGCGAGTTGTTGAAGTAGAAAAAAATCGATGATATCAAGACTCCCCTTTTTGTATCTCACACTTTTCGGTGGAACCAAGGGTTGATCTTAAGAAATTTGTCTTATTATTTTAAAATTTACAAGTTCATTGAAAGAAAATGTTTAGGTATAGTATATCAGTTTTTATTTAGTTATTGTTATAAAGTAGTTGTTTACATAAACCAACAAGAAACCATACAAGTAGCAAACTTCAATTTATTACAGTTCATTGCAAGATATTAATAGATACTATTACTAGATTAAGAGAAACAATACTGACATAAGTCTTAATTATTCATGATTCGAAAGAATGACTTTTAACAAAAGTTTGGTTTCACGTTTATGAAAACATTTAGATATTTTATAAAGGTGGAGTGTAAATGTAAAGTGATGCGGGAGTAAGAAGATAATTCAAGATGACAAACATGAATAGTCATTCATCTCTTAGGGTTAGAAAAGTTTCGTTGTGAGAAAAAAAACATGCATAGTGGAACGCCATGATAGTCCCATGATAGTGTAGAAAAGGAGGATACCCGATAGGTGGTTGAGGTTGTGGTCTGAGATGGTGTGATGGAAGTGTTATGAATGTGATCAAGGGATGTTGTAGTTTAAAGAAAGTACTATGAAATCCAAGGAAGGATGAAACTTTGGAAGTGGTTGAGGTTGTTAGAGGTTCTAGGAGGAACATCCGAAATGTTGTCAAGCAAGGGGTTCAAGTATGAAGAAGTTGGGTTCATGTGAAAATGTGAGGTGTAAATTTTGAAGTTTTGATGTAAGGAAGTAAAGATTGTATTATTCTAACTTGATGATGTTTGATTATGGATGTGGGTTTTTGATGGTGCATTTAGAGAATTTAGAGATGAGAGGTTGTTGGTAGAGATGGTGTGGTGTGATATCTTTATCACTAGTATCTTATGTTGACAAATAATTGTCTAATGGATTAATGGGAGTTGTGATTTTACTTTGGAAGGATTAATAGAAGCATTGGTGTGTATTCATGGTAGTATTGAGATGATTAAGATGATTATAAAAAGTTCATGATGAAGTAGAAGAATGATTCTGAAGAGTAAGGCATAGTTTTGAAGATTTAGAAGATTCCCAAAAAGGTGTTTGTCAAAAAAAATGCAAAATTATAGTGTGCTAGAGGATAGTGGTCAACTACACTGAAATTCAGAAGGTCACGAGTAGAAGAAATCTGTGACCTTTGAGGCGTTCCCTTAATTACTGGCGTCCCATATATATTAGGGGGACACCCATTTTTATGGCCTTTTCTCTGGAGATATGAAAACCTTTCCAAATTTTCTGATAATTTTATTTCTTCTAAATTGCCCTTTTGAGTCATTTCTATTTCATCAAAATCATCTAATACTCATTATCTAACCTCACAATATTAAATTAACTGAGTTCTAGTGAGATAAATATTAGGATGACAAATTTGACAGAAAGATAAGCATGCATAGAATCATAAAATATAGCAAAAGTCCTATCAAGGGGCATGCAAGCTTGGTTTTATGATGATAAAATCGAAAGATCTCTTAGGGCAAGCTAAGTTGCCTAAACTATACTAATTTAACTAATTGTAGCAATAAGTTTAAACACCTAATCGATAATAGATTGCAAATAATATAGAAATTAATTTCATAAAGCAATGTCCCTCATTGCTCACTTCTTCATGTTCCCCACAACCTTCTAACAACCTTTTTCAATTGATCCTTAACCCACCATGTGCGCATCTCTAATTAACTTGTACGGTTATGATTTCGTTTGGCGGGTGTTAAATGGTTTCAAGTTTGAGGTTGATATTACGTGGGTTTGAAAAACTTGAGAATTGATTTCAAAAGACCTGCAAATATGATTCGACAAAATGAAACAAAGACCGAAGCATATTTAGATCCGTAAAGTTATACAAAACCACCTGACCCTCGTGAAAGAACGTTCTTCAAGTTTTCTTAGTTCTTTTTCTTTTATGGATAACGAATTACATGTGAAATATTTAAGATATAGTGCTTGGATTTTTGTAATCTTTAGAAGATTTGCGACATTTCCCAAAAAAAATAAATCACATATTATTACTTCACATTAATATGTCATGACCCATGTTCTAGTGTGTGCCTATATGTAACAAATGTGGAGTAACGATTAACATCTGCCATAAATATAAAATCCATAAGAGTTAACCCCCAACGCTCCTTAATTTGATTTGCTCATCCAAACAAGTCGAAAAATTACATAAGAAATTTGTATGCTCGAAATTTGTTCATGCTAAGAGATCATTATGCATTGTTTTGAAAACGTTTTTGGGTTGGATTAACAATGCATACAATAATTTTATTTTATGTTCCTTACCGTGAGTGATTATGAAAATAAAATTAGGTTTTTGGTTCCGAAATTCAATTTTCAGAACAAATGCATCTAAAGTATGAAAATCCTATAACTCGTTAAAAAGCCACATATTATTATATCATTGAATCCTAGTACCTTAATTGTACAAAATTGAAAGCAAAATCAAAAATCCCCAATTTCAATTTTTGGTGTTCATCAAGAACCCTAGACTCAAATTGAAAGAAAATAAGACAGAAATGGCATTCAATGCGATGATGCTTTGTATTTTTATTAGGGATTGATAGTTAGTGTTGATTTGATCTTCAATTGAGTTTTAATGCTGGATTTTTGAGTTTTTGGTGGGTTTTGGAGTTCGTGTCTTCAATGGTCGAAGCAGTTAAGGTGTAGTTTTGTTTTTATCTGTTTTCTTTTTTTTGTTTAAGTGTCCCACTTTTTGTTGACATGTGGTGATCGTCCATATTAACCGCGGTCCCAAATATATTAGGGCCGCCCTCAACCAAGGTTTTGGACTTCGGTTTATGACAAAAAAATTAGCTAAGAGTCATTTCGTCGCGAATTAAATATGCTTAAAGTACTCCGAGTATGTATTTAATGTTGGCACGAACCACGAATGCGATACAACCGGACAAGAATTGAGACAGAAGAAAGAGAAGACAAACTAAGATATTTATGAAATGTTTCCATCATTCCTAAACCAAGAGTATCTAGTTAAACGGATGTCCCTTTTAAGGGGTTTAGTAAGAATTCGCAATGTTGTCGAACGGACGACACTATTTTGATTGAATATGTCCTTTCTGACAGTATCACCGAAGAAATGTGGTGACGTATTTTCGATGCGTGTATGGCGTACAGAATGTTGTCACATGGTTTTTTTTCTAAGGTATAATCGCCCTTTGTTGTCAGTACATGAATGGAACGTCTTTGGAGTCGTACTGCATAGTCGATAAGCAGCTTGTTCCATCTATAGTGCTCGTTAACATCTTTTCGGCTATTAACGTATTACGCTTCGTTAGTGAATATAGCAAGACAGTTTTGTTTCTTAAACCAATATGTCAACGACAAGCGGAGTCGCGGACGGGAAGTGGAGGCAGAGAGGGGACGCGGGCAAGTGGCCTTGGGGGGGGGGGCACACCTTTCGGTCCACAATCTCCCGCATATCAGAAATTCCCCCGGGCCCCATTTACTTACGGGTTATTAATCCAGTCCCCTAAGAATATCAACCATACCACCCTGTGCAATTCATAAACTATATCAAGATTAATTATTGGTTTCAAGAACCATCCATCCACCACCCCAAAAAGACACCGTCTACTCTCCCCACAGCCATGAAAAAACATAAAGCAAAGACTGGTGCTGTTACAAATAGGTAACTCAGGTACAATATATTCATTTCTCGAGGGTTTCCTAGGTGAGTCGCGAAATGCCTAAGCATATGCCTTTAATGTATCAGACAGACACACACTCTCTCTACCCCACACACACACACACACTGGGTGCTGCGCCGAGATGGTGAGATGAGGCACGAGCGGTCAAACACTAAACATGATATCGGGCCTACTTGCCCGTTAGGTATAATAAACTACCTATCATGCCTCGATACTTGGTACCATCTAACCGACTCACACTCTTTCCATCTTCGGAATTAGTATCGGAGGACTGGGGGTGTTCATTGTTTAGAATCATCTAAACCAAATTTTCTTTAAGCATTTCTTTAATACACTTATTGAATTAAAGAATATACCATATTCCCATTTGTTTTATTTGTAATCCAAGGAAGAAGTTAAGTTCACCATCATGCTCACTTCGAACTCGTCATTCATGATTTTGCAAATGCATCAACACATTTCTTGACAAGTCGAGCCGAATAAAATGTCATCGACATAAATTTAACATTGAGATTTGAACTTTTCTTCTTAGTAAAAAGAGTGTTATCTACCATTCTCATTTTATATTCTTATTTAATAAGGAAGACTTTAAATCTATCATACCAAGCTTTGGGTGCTTGTTTAAGACCATATAAACTTTTGCTTTAATTTATAAACATGATCCATTTTCGAAATCAATAATCTCCGGAGGTTTGTGCAACGTATACCTCATCATTGATAAAACCGTTCAGAATGCACTTTTTACAACCTTTGGAACAGTTAAAGTCTAAAGGCTCAAGCATAAGCTAATAATATTCTAATGGACTCAAGTCTAGCAACCGAGGCATAAGTTTCATCATAATCGATGCCTTCTTGTTGGTTGTAGCCTTGAGCAATTAACCTAGCCTTATTTTGAGAAACAATATCGTTCTCGTCTAACTAATTTCTAAAAAACCCCCTTAGTTCCTAAGATTGTCAGTATTCCTATGTTGAGGAACTAACTCCCAAACGTCGTTACAACCCGAATTGCTTTAATTCTTCTTACAATGGCGACTATCCAACTTTTCATCTCCTAATGCTTAATTCACATTTCTTAAGGTTCTATAGTTGATATAAAACAAAAGAAGTTACTTTGGTTTTGGGCTTGTTTACCTAAGGGTATTCATTGTTAAGGTTTCCTATGACATTTTCTAATGGGTGGTTCCTAGATTCCTTAATGTTGATTATTTCACAACTATAAAGTTTCATCAACAATTCATTTCTCTAGTTTTTCTTTTCGGTGACCCTAATTGCTTCTTCTTCCCATCTAAGTCTTCATCCACCAAGTTGATGTCTTAGAGGTGGAGGAGTTTCCTCGAATGTCACATAAGTGATTAGTCACTTTCCTATTGCGTTTTGGTTTAGGATGATAAAGGCTGTTTACTATTTTGAGAATAACCTACAAGATACCTTCAGATGACTTTGGGGCAAACTTGGTAAGGTAGTCTTTCTGGTGTACAAAAATAAGCACTTGCTTCCAACACTCTAAAATAATCTAGTGAAGGTTTTCTACCTTTTAAGAGTCATGAGGCGTTTTCCTAGGAATGGCTCCTAATGAGAAATTCGGTTAGAAGAATGTAATTTGAATGATAATCTACGGAGTTAGCACCAAAACTTTGTTGTAACATTGCGCAATCCACATATCCACTCATTTCTTGAATGGTCTTATTTTTCCTTTCGACCACTTCCATTTGATTGAGGAGTGCGTGGAGCCGAGAAGTTATGTGTAATACCGTTGGTATTGCAAAACTCTTCAAATTTCACCTTATTATCAAATTCTCTACCGTGGTCGGTTCTAATTGACACTATTGAACAACCTAATTGGTTTTGGATTTTTCCTCACTAAAATATTTTGAATTGATCGAAAGCTTTTGATTTTATCCTTAAGAGAATCTAGTCCAAGTATACCTAAGTAGTCATCTAACTATGACTAGGTGTAATTTGGTTTCCCTCCCTAACTCCGTACCGGATGGACCGAAGAGATCCATATGGGAAAGTTCTAACATCTAGTCGTTCAACTACAATTCTTACTTTGTGACTAGCTACTTTGTTTTTCAAATTTGCAAGCAACAAAAAAATGTTGATCAAACATAAGCTTAGGTAAATTTCCTAACTAATTTCTTAGAGCCAACGATTGAATGAGACCATATTTACGTGCCCTAATCTCTCTATTCCACTAGTGGAATTTTTCACAATCGAGTTAGACAAATTTGAATCCTTAGGCTTATTTCCTAATTTCATCACAGTATAAGCCTTATCTTCCCTAATACCTCTAACCTATACTTTACCGTCCTTAATTTCAACTATCATGTTCAGAAAAAGTTACTCTACACTTATTGGTCACATATTTGTCCTAAACTTACAAATAAATCCTAAGTTATCAACATTATTCTACATTAATCATTTTGAGAGAGTCCATATGGAAATCGTACCCTTTGCCAATGATGTTACCCGCATTATTAAGCCCGCTAAAGATTAAAAAAAAAAAAAAAAAAAACTACAAAAAAATGAAACGTTTACCATCCATTGTATGCCTTTAAGTGGAAGAAAGAAGCTTGTTTCCCCGTCATATGTTTTGGAGCATTCCACATCCTTAATCCAATCGTCCCGGGGCTCCAAGACAACTCCCAGGAATGCATATCTCCACTGAATTCTGAGCTAACAAAGCTACGTTTCATCTTGACCTTTCATCATCTTCTTCAATTCACCCCGATCGCTCCCAAGAGCCCCGACAAAATCTCTTTAGTTCTGTATCTTCGGTGGTTTTTAGGACCATTCTACAATAAGATAATTTGGGTGCGCCACATCTAAAGCATTTCTTATCACCTTTAACCGTTCTTGTCATCACGACTTCATTGGAACGCCTTTTGTCGTTCAAGGATGTCTCACAAATCTAACCTCTTCTTTAAAGAACTACCTTGAAGTCTTGAACCGCCATGGCGTACTCTTTCGTCTTCACAAAAACCGAAAGTCGAACATTCTCATCACTAAATTCTTTCTTATCCTTTATAGCAATAGATTTTCTTTTCAATTTTTGCTTTGACTATTGCCAATCTTTCTTGATGAACAGTTCGTGAACCTTGAGTTTCCCAAAAATTACTATTTAGTTCATCAATTAGATAGTGACTTAAGTCTTTCGACCTCCTTCAAATCGCCGGGACCTTAGCTCTCCATATTAGGATGTAAGCACTAAGAAACTTCCTTACGTAGTTTCTTTACTAAATAACCTGTCATCAAAGAGCATTAAGACTAATAAAAAAGTATTAAATCTAGCAAAAGCACTATCTATAATTCGTCTTCGAGAAATACAAATTGTTCATATTGATGAACTAAAAGGCGATCTTTGATTAGCTTGACATGCTATTACCTTATGGTTGACTAACAAAGTATTCCAAAATTTCGTAGTCTTTACACATGAAAATTCTTTCCATATTCTTTTCTGGCAAAGCATTGTAAATAACCATTTTAGCTTCAATATTTTTCACAGTCTCATATTGAGATCATCATTTTGTTTTTTAAAAGGATAACCTCATCTAATTTTGGTTTCGATTTTGTACAATAGGTTAAAAAATCACCATTGTATACCTAGCCACAGATCAAGATTATTTTTGATTAACATATGTCTCAAATCTATTTTTCCAATCAATAAAACTATCGCTTTCAAAGAGTGGTAGTCTTTGCATAGATTGCCCTTCTAGATAATTGAAACAAAAACCATAGCATCGTTCCAAGCTTTAAAATACAATATATTTTAAAAATCTCGAGTGACCTTGCTACTGATACCAATTGTGGAAACTAAAAGGGGGGTTGAATTACACGTTTGTTTTACGGTTTAAAAGTTTACTTTCAAAAATGTATAGATCCGAGTTATATGTTCAATCAAATCACAATATGAACAAACAATAACTATCTAAACGAAAACTAAATAACAACAATAATAATGTAAAGAGATAAGGAAAGAAACAACCAAACCAAGACACCGAGATTTTTATAGTGGTTCGGCTACGAAGCACCTCTTCGCCCTACTCTACTCACCGAATATTCCTACTCGGAGATTTCACTATGTCAACATGCTCCCTTTAGGAGGAAAAACACGTATACACGTCGCTTATATTGTTTTCCGACACTAAGCTAAATGTCGCTTCACAAGATATACACACTCACAAGATCTACACTATCGGATCTACACAATATCCGAATCACACAAATACACAAGAAAAATACAATAGGGGTTTGGTACTTAGAAGAAGAGAGGAGAGATCACTAATTAACACTTCGTTTCTTGACGAATACGAGTGTTCTCTCTTGGCACTTGAATGGAGGGAATATATGAGAAAGTATATATTAGATCACTTGAAAACAAGATCTAAAGTATGTTAGTGATCAAGAGTTTTTTAGTGAGAGAAAGAAGGTTTAGAGAAAAAAAGAAAAGACTGAAAAATTTCGTGCAAAGAGGAAATGTTTTTTCTGCTGGGAAATGGAGTCAAGTATTTATAGCAGGGAATCCCAACGTCTCTCTGGGGCGTCCCCGGCGGTGCCCCTTATATTAAAGAGGGTCCGCCAGGCTATAAGGGGGGATCCTTTCCTTTTTTATCTTTTTGTGGGAATTTGTATCGTGGTGTAGAAGCTTTCGTTTGGGGAGAATGTGAATTTTAAATTTTAAGTTTTTTGATAAAACTTTTTATTTAATTAGAGAAAGATTGTAAATGTATCTTTGAGAAATTCTTTGTAGAATTATAATGAGGATTAAGATAAGAGAAAAATATTTTCTGATCACTAATCATTGCTTAATTAAGTTTGTTTGTCCATACCTTAAGTGATCACTAAATTCTTCTTAGAATGAAAGTTTACATTAATAATTGTAAAAAAAACGTTAATTTTTATTGTAAACGTTTTTACATTTTGTTATTATCAAAACGTTAGAGTAGAAAAATATAAAAACGTTTTAAGAGACATTATTTGTATTAAACCTAGCCATCATAAACGAACCATTATGACCAATCAGGGTCCGGTGGTAAGCTGTCGTGACATAAACGCCAAAGAATCCTTGGCATTATAAGAGACCTCCGCCCTCTATGAACAACGAAAGATAGAAAGACCCAAGGGATTTTCTAAGCCGTCAAGGCAATCTCTTTTCCTCAAGATGTCCTGAGTACATCCGAACGTCGTCTCATCGAACAGAAATCAAGTCTAAAGCTTGATGGAAGCTTATCTTGCTCTTAAGCAACCCATTCAAATGAACAAAATCACTTCTTCATGTGAGATCTGCAGTGGTCCCCACGACACTCAGTACTGCATGGAAAATCCTGAGCAATCTTTTGTCGATTATGCATCCTCGCGTACCGACAAAGTGGGAGGTAAGTGCTACACTTTCAAACCCGAGCAAAACAATATTGGTGACACCTACGATCCGTCATGGAAAAGTCACCCAAACCTTAGGTGGAGGCAACCCCAAAATTCTTAAAATAATTTCTGAAACCCACCTAACCGGTTTCAGCCAAACTGTTCGTTCCCAAACCGCTCCTTCAACAACAATCCTCAAAGTTTTAACAATTAAACAAATCTTAAAGAATTGATGTCCAACTTCATGGAATCTTAAGACGCTAGATTGTCCAAGTTTGAAGCCGATTTCAAACAACAACAAAGCGAGATGACCAAAAAAATCGACACGGTATTGAAGACCATTACTGATCGAATGGCAGGAGCGCTTCCTAGCGACACGGTTAAGAACCTAAAACTGAATGTTAACTCTACCTCTCCAGTTTTGTCTGCTCGTTCTTGCCTAATAGAAGACCCACAATGCTCAACCCAAATCTATAGTTCGATCAACACTATCACAATATGTCCCAAGCAACCAAACAAATCTCATGTTGACGAGCCAGAAGAAGAACGGCGAAATGAGGAGGGCAGCACCGAAAGCATCAACACCATTGAACTTGAGGAAGGACCAAAGAATAGACCACAACTGGAGCCGAAAGACCCAACTGCTACTAAAAAAATAGGATCCAACGGGAATAACGAGGAAAAGGAAGTTGAGTGGATAGAAGTTGAAGAGCCTCTAGATTTAATTGATACAAGTGAGGAATCAGTTTATGAATCATTGATTAAGGAGATGCCTAGATGATCATTGAATTATGACTTTAGGATCAGGAGGGGTGACCCAAGAAACCTTAAAATCCCCTGCATGATAGGATATAAGTTCATGGCTAACGCCTACATTGATGTTGACCTACCCATGAACATCATGTCCTTGGCCTATTATAACTTTATTCGGAAGGATGGATACGAGTATAGGGGAAGAAATTTCGTGGGACTCGGAAGAGACATGCACGTATTTGTAGGAAATATGAGTTACGTTATGGATTTCACCATTCTGGAAAATATTGAGACTAATATTGACCCTAGTTTATCCCATGTGGTGTTTGGACGGCCCTTCGTAGAAATTGCCTCCCTAGCTATAAATAGGAAACACGGGTTAATGACTTTCACGGATGGAATTAGGGAAGTTACATTCAAAACACCATATAAGGATCCGGAAAGAAGTGAACTGACTAGCGAAGGTCATGACTTATTATCATCTAGGGTAATACTTAGTGAGGATGACTATGATAAAGGATGTAGGAGGCCATCCGATTTAGAGAATGGGTTTTATAAGGGTACCCTTAAATTGGGACCTAAATTCCGAACCGGTCTTGAAAAAAGAGACAATGGAAGTGAAATGAACGATGAAGGAGAAGTCACGTAAGGACGTGTGACTTCGAGTCTAGCCACAAGACTCGTAAATAAAGAAAAGCGCTTCTTGGGAGGCAACCTAATGTTTACTTTCCCGCATTTAGGAGTGTCTTGTGTTTTAATTCTTCTCGTTTATTCTTTTATGTTTGAATCAATTTTGTAATCATGCTTTGCTTTGTTTTTAACTTCGTCTTATTGACAATCAAAGATATTTTGCATTAGATAAGTGTAGGGGAAAATATCCGGTTTTTAAGAACCATTCAAACATATTAAATAAATTGTTTAGATTAATTCGCGTTAGTTTTGAGTCATATGATTGTAATGATTAATCCCAGGTTTTATGCAGTGTTTTACACATGATATAACTAACAAAATTACGTGCAGGAAATTTCTCAAGAAAAACGAACAAAAAATCTTTATAGTGGCTGGAGACGGCGTCATGATTAATCCTGGCGGCGTCACGCCCCCAGCCATGTGAAAATTTGAAAATTTTTAATTATTTTTGAAAAATAAATTGTGCAATATCTAAAATTTGTAATTATCTTGTAAACCTGCAGAAACCTATGATTACATCATCACTTTCATCCTATCTTTATAGCTTTAATAGAGGTAAACCCTAAAATCTCGTTGTATATATATATATATATATATATATCTATCCCGCTAATTTTCTGCTTGGTGTAGTTGTCTTTGATTGCAGGTTATATTTGATGAAAAGAAGCTTGGAAGTTCTTAGGAAGTTTCATTAGATGATTCTTGGAGGACAATTTAACCAGTTATCGCATGTTTCTTCACCATTATTGAGCAAATCAGGGGAGTACTAGTTTCTTTTACTTGTTTTCTTTTCCCTTTATTCGTTTTTACGGGTACCTCTAAAGAACATTAGGGATAATGTTCAACTTAAGTGTAGGGGGGATAAGCCTTATAAACTATTCCTTCAATTGCCATTTGCTTTGTTCTTAAAATGATGGGTAACATATCGAAACATAGCATAGACGATAATTTTAACCAAAATTTAAATGTTTTTATAAAACATACCGATGAAAACCAAGTATTAATGCGTCCCATGGATAGGAATTTATATGATAGCACAAAAACCCTCAAAATTCCACCCAAAAAATGTGAGGTTCGCCTTTAGATCTTTAGGAATTCGGGTATCCGTTTTTGATACCCGAGATAGTTTATACCTTTAGCTTGTTCGAGTTAAGATTCGAATGCAGTCATATGTGTCTATTCCGTCGTTACGGATGTGTACGTATGGTCTTTTTCGCCTTTTCTGGAACATTGGTATCGGTATTAAATTATATGAGTGTACCGATAGTGTATTAAATTCTAGAACTTGTTTTTGTAATGCATCCCGAGACCATATAGTGAGTATTAGAATTTGCTAGATAACAGGCACTAAGATTAACCCATGTTTTAAACCTGTAATTGTTATGATGGTCACCTCGATCATATAACTATC
>BQNB010179761.1:0-12742 GCA_026074375.1 Tanacetum coccineum | reverse complement strand
TGGTGCGGTTTTTGTGGTGCGGGTTTTTGCGGATTTTGCGGTTTTGCGGTTTGCGGTGCGGTTTCTGCTCACCCCTAGTATTCATATTCTCAATTAATCAAGTAATTGTATGTTATTATCGAAAAATATCATGAACCCATATGTCGAATGATTCAAACTTCAATCTAGCTTCTAAAAGAAAAAATTGTATTAATACCGAAAAAAATTGGGCCCCCCTTAATATATATTTCTGGCTCTGTGATTGCTTGCGATGTGTGCAATATAATCTTGCTTTCTAAGTAAGCATTTTTTATTTTCGATCCTTCTTAAGATAGGATGTATCTGCTCAAGGTTCTTCCATGTGAACTGGTTTGTGAATATATATTGCCTATTGGCAAACCAAATACATGAATGAGCATCTATGTAGCTTATGGCGGCTTCATTAGAATGCTATTAAGTTTATGTATAACAGTCTCTAACCAAATTAGCAACATTAGTCTTTGTTGTCATTTGTTAACTTGAGTCAGAAGTGTATAGTTAGGCCCACCAAATTGGTTTGTCCCTTAATCTTATTAGAAATAGTGATCAACTCCTTCGAGTTATAATTTGCTATAAAAGTTTGCGAACAGTATAGATTAAAGAGCAATTATTTGAAAAAACCACTGCCACTTTAGTAGTTAGTTGCACCTTCACAGTTTGCTTACCGTGTATACAATTCTTAGTCCATTTAATCAGACAATGTTCGAATTGATATGTATTTAGAGTAGTACGAGCTGTAGTGATTTATATGATCATTTTTGATAATATTGAAACCCGGTACAGCTTTAAAGCCATTATAGTGTATCAAGAGACCAATGCTTATGATGTATGCATAATATATCTTGCTTTCCTAAGTATATAGTCGGTAGTTTAATCTTTGTATATAATGTATTTGTGGATGATTTTAAATGTTTTACCCAATTTCTATTTCAGCAACTTTTAACTTAATATATATAACTTGCGGAATGGACCCATATATATATTTATGACTTTTTCTCTTTTTTAGATATTTTGGAATTTTCACTATGTTTATGTCTGTTTGATAAATTATATCAGATTCAAAAAGTTATAAAACTCTTATTGTCTCTGGTCTTTGGTCAAGGCACTGTCATAAGAATTTTTGTTTTCTAAAGTTGCATGTTCTTCTTATTTTATGCTTAATATAATAGTATTCCATTTGAATTTGTTATCTATACTTTTTTGTCAGGCAATCAATGTCATCATCATTTTCTCATCTTCTGAAAGTCTGACTCAAGAACTGAAGCCCACGGCCGCATTCACAATAGCAGCTGGTAAGTTTACTATTCGGCCAATATTAGTGCACGCATCTGTTGGTAAGTTTACTAATCATGCAGCTCCATAAAACTGTAATATTTTCAATTATATGGAAAGTTTGAACCTATTAATATATAAACGGGTCAATTCAGGCTATGTTAAGTCTGTAAACGGATTAGATTAGACAAATCAAAATTAGCTCATAAGGCAACAAAACAAATTTTTCGAGTGGGTTGAAATGAACCAACAATTATAAATATGAAGTTATATAAAAATGCATATTGATAGTATCTTAAGTTTACAAGTTATTCACTTTAGTTACTTTTTAAGCTGTAATTCTGGCCCATGCGTAGGTTATAACAATGCATGTTGGTAGGATAAACACGTTGGTAATTGCTTAAATTCCATGCGTTGGTTCTTATCATTCCATCAGATCATGTCCCTCGAAAAAAAGACAAGAAACAACTGATGCAATTTGATTTGGGAAAGTCAAAAGATTTTTTCTAAACTCCATTGTTTCATTTTTGTCTAGCTACTGCTAAATGCTCATAGTTTCTGTGAAATAGGGGAAGCAACTCGTGCTATTTATGAGGCTCTAAAGCTTCTAAGAAATAGCTGTTTTGGTATTATGACATTGCAAAATTTAGTTGGATCTTTGCTTGACAGGTGGCCCATGACAAAGTAGGTACAAAGAAGGTAGATGATGATAACATTGTAGATGATAGTAGTGTATTCCCGAGTGATCATTATGAAAATAACTATGTAAATGATTTCCCCTGGTTATGCATAGAATGGAAAAAACTTTGTCATATACACGAAGCATGATATCTACGTATGTGATAAATATGTAGGCTAATACTCTATATGGGTATCGTACTTTTACTATTGTCTAGCTTACTATATTGATGATGTACTTTTACTATTGTCTAGCTTACTATATTGATGATGTAGGTAAATGAATGAATCTTAAATTCATCTGTAACCAGTTGACATGTTTGTTTATTTGATTGTGCAGGTTAAGTTGACACTACACATGCTGCTGCAAGGTAAGTTTCTTTTATGTTTTTTCTAGCCATTGACTTTTTTTGCTGTTCATTTATTTCATCAATATTTTAGGTAACCAAAGAATCACCACATATTATATGCTTAATGACACCTTGATGTTGTGGAATTTACATTACACTTTGTAAGGAGTAATACACCAGTTAATTGAACAGTGATTACTATTTATAGGATAGTTATGGGCCCATAGGACATATGAGACTTCTTAGAAGGAGTACATGGTATGCTTAGTAACCTGTAAGTTATATATTGCACAGTGTATTTACCTGTTCTTTAGTCACGTCCATCGTTATTTACTCACATATAATTATGTAGTAATTATCTATGTCTGCTCTTGATTAAAGCTAATATATGAAGAATCTAAACCTTTCCTCTATATGTGATTGGGATGAGAATCTCTTGGTTTTCAAACGGATCTCAACTTCTTATTGCCATATTTACCTGGTTTAAATATGAAATGAATGGATATAATCATGATGGTGAATTCTTATTTGGCATCACAAGTAAACATACATGTTAAAACAATGTTTGCGGTGACATGCTGACCGTTAGATAGTGATTACATGACAAATCTCTAATGATTGGGGAGGACTTGGATTTTTGGCTTTACTAAGCAACCCTTTAGTCAGAAGTTCTTGCATATCATTCTTTTTTATATGATATCACCTACAATTTCAGGTAAAAAGGTTCAAGAACTCTTAGCATAAAACAAGTGAAGGAAAGGAACCAAGTACATCAGGGGTTTTAAGGTATTTCTTATTCCTTTAATTGTTTAATTGATTGGATATTATGTCATTATGCTCTTTAGCTACATGCCTACATTCATCAATTTTTTTATATACTTCATGGTTGTTTGTAAGTAAGTAGTTCCTGTACAGGGATGAATAATAACCTAAATTGACCCATTCATTAGTAGATGGGTTAAAATTGCCATATCTAAGCATATGGTGGTAGCTCAATGTTGGTTTGTGATTGGTTTTTGTTTATTGGCAGTTATGAGAACCTGAAGCCACCAACCTAAACCTGACACCAAATGGATACCAAAAGACACCAAGTACTTATCTACAACACCAGAAGCTACTACAGCCGTTGGTACTGTTACAAAGATTGAAGGTAGAAGTTGTCAAACAGGATCCTCCTCAAATTGGGACATCCACCAGGTCCACCTTACTATGTGCAAGTTTATCTTCAAAAAGTGAATTATCACGGTTCTTATCTTTCTTTTGATTCCACTTTCTTTTGTTAATAATGAATCATCATTCTAATATATCCGACTTTCTTTTGTTAATTATGACTTGGAGAACAAGTCTTGGGCTATATATATATATATATATATATATATATATATATCCCATGCCTCATTCATTCGAAAGAGAGATGGATATATTATAACCCTAATAGACGCATACAAACACTGACAACAACCCTTAGTATGAATGCATGTGAAATCGATTCATACGGCAATACAAATAAAGTGAATAAAACCATGCAATATGCATGGTTATCCTTGCAATACCATACGTATGCATGTGCATGTAATATGCCATGTACATTCATAGTGTTGATCACTTTTATTCCTTCGTTTACTTCGATTGACTGGAAACTCAACAAGAGTTTTTTTGGATCGTGTGACGACAAGAACTAAAACAAGAACATCGTGTTAAGTTGTTTTATTCGTGAAGCAAGTACTAGCATGTTAGCGTATCTCGGCGACGTGTAGTGTATGCACACCATAGAGGTTATCTACTTTGGTAACTTAATTAGTTTGCGTGGTATTCAATTTATACACACGCGTATATTCAAGACGGTGTATTCGTTAATTGCTAAAAGGTACACACTTTCTTGAACCCTTGTTAATTACATATTCTATACGTGATCTATGTTTTCCGCTGCGTACTCGTGATCTTTAATAGTTAATTAGATCGTAAAATCCAACAACATCTACGTTGCGAAATAGACCAAGCCATCGGCTCTAGTCGTGGAGTGAGATGAGGCGTGAAAATGCGCGATAAGGCGTGAGGCGTGTCTCATTTTCTGAATTAACTCCAATGAAAAAGTCTTTTAACAGAAATGAAGAAGGTTACACGTAAAGATGGTTTCTTGACTTTATTTCTTATGTTAACCACTTTTTCTAAACTCGATATATATGAAATATTATACAAATATATAAATCGATAAATATTTTCATATTTTGTGTTGCTTTAAGTCACACCTTAAAAAACATCGTGGCTTCGTCATGGCTCATAAGACGTGAGGCTTGGTCATACGTTCAGGCCACGTCTCACGTTATTTATAACCTTATCTATAGTACATATAAAAAACACATTTGCTTATAACTTAAAAACTTGAAAAATGAGTAACATTGTTGGAAAAAAATACACCTACTTATCCAAGTCAACACAATATATTAAATATTTAATTACATAATGACAATTTAAACTTGTAACTATCTTCGCTATCACTAACTTTCTCTCATATATAAATAAAATAAATAACATACATAAATGAACGTGATTATATATCGTCGTCGCTATATGTCAATAATTTGTCTATTGCATCAATAACATTGCACAAACAACATACACATGAGTCATCAAACTTATAATGTCTTGTAAACATTGCACAAACAACATACACATCAGTCATTAAACTTAAAATTTTATAAAACCGTTAAAAAAGAATAGAAAAACTCAAAAAATAAAGAGAAAAAGCTATATATGGAAACAGATGAGATATGCCTGGATGGAACCCTTGACCTTCCATATGGGCGCCAATAACATAACATCTATCTACCATTTGCTCCAACCTATAAGCTTATTATCCAATGCGAAATAGAGGTGCACAAACTGGTTAACCAATTTCGGTTTCGGTTCGGTAAACTGAACCTGTTTCGGTCAACAAACCTGTTCAAACCGGTTTCACCGGTTAACCAGTTCGGTTTGGAACCGGTTTGGGGTGAGCAAAACTCGAACCGGTCCAACCGGTTCCAGACCGGTTAACCAGTAAAACCGGTTTGGACCGGTTTGTTTTTTTGTTTTGTTTTTTTTGTTTTTCGTGGTTTTATACGCAATAAACTGAATAAACTTCAACTTTTATTTAATAGAACACATAATACATCGGAAACGAAATACATCGGAAGGGAAAATACATCAAACATAATACATAAACTTAAAACATAATACATCGGATGATCTAGTCAGACTCGGACAAAGTCATATCATATATTTCTTCTCCTCCGCTGGATCTAGCCTCGCTAGCAGCTTCATCGAGTGCTACTTCTTCATCCGAAAGTGCTATCGCTTCATGTTCTTGCACCTCTTCTTCCAAGATTTCTGCTTCAAAGTCTAAGGAGTTTTTAAGATTGGATGTGTGTTGAACCCGATCCGCTGCATCCATGTGATCCTTTAGACACATACACATGTCCAAAAAAGCTGGTGTTAGTCTTGTTCTTCGGATTGATAGCACTCTACCACTTGTTGAGAAAGCCGATTCAGAAGCTACCGAAGTAGCTTGTACACTCAATATATATCGGGCCATTTGGGATATAATAGGAAACGTTGATTCATTTGCTTTCCAAAACCCCAACACATCATACCCTGTTAACTCTTCGGTCGAAAGATGAGAGACAAAATCGCTTTCGACATATCTCTCGTATTCACTAGTCGCTATACGATCATGCTTTTCCCTTTTGTTTTGTTTTAACTTGTTTAGCAAATTAGTCATCGGATTCCTTGAAGAACAAACCTCAAGTAATCGGGTTAGATCTTCAATAGTAACCCAATTTTCAACCGAAATGGCTTAACCCTACCCCTACTCTCGTCGCATAAAGTCTCATGAAAATATTTGCAAAGTATTTTTTTAAAGCACATTGGAACATATGAAAGTTGAAATTCTTCTTGTCCCGACACGTCCTATTAGTGATAACAATGTTCATCTCTCTTCTTTGTACACAGATAATATAAATAATAGTTTCTACTACCCGATTTAAATATATCTTTTAAGATTTGTTTAAAAGATTCTACCTTTGTCAAATCGCGACACCATTAAACCGCTTGCACACCAATTAATATGTGATGCAAACACATCGACTATGAAAAAAATACCATCCATAGTGATTGTATTTTAGTTTATTTTGCCAAATTGCTCTTGGTATGTTGCTAGCATTATCCAACGTAATGGACAAAACTTTTTCTTTCAAATGAAACTTGGCAAACACTTTTGACAACAAATTAAATAAAGCAAGCACTTAGTGGGAACCGGAACGTCTTACGAAAATCAAACTCGCTCATCATATTGCCAGTGAGGGCTCAATCCAATTTTGTGTATAACACATAGGTACGAACCGGGCAAATTATGAGGAGCGGTCCAAACATCCGTTGTTATGTTGACACTAGAATTTAAATTAAGAAAACCATCTTTTATTGTTTAGCCGCAATCCATAATTTCATTGCATCACGTTTTAGAGTAGTGCGACTACATAT
Source organism: Tanacetum coccineum (assembly GCA_026074375.1). Classification (NCBI taxonomy): domain Eukaryota; kingdom Viridiplantae; phylum Streptophyta; class Magnoliopsida; order Asterales; family Asteraceae; genus Tanacetum; species Tanacetum coccineum. The sequence continues at coordinate 5,906 of BQNB010179761.1, read as the reverse complement.
TACTTTGGTTGGAGATGGTTTTGAAACACCCTCGTCATTCGGGTGTTGTCAAAGTGGTTGAATGGTAAGCCTTCTTGAATCACCAACCCCGCAAATTGTTCACGAACCGCATCCGGATTGTACACAAAAACACTCTCATCTCGAGACATAACGATAACCCCATTTGCCTGGAACGCTTGAGTGCCTCACAATGCGGATGTGAGATATATTCTTCAACGTCGAGTTGAATGTAATCGAAAGAAATGAAAGCAATTGAATACATTGACTTTCACATCGTGTTGTCCGACATCATTGCCAAAGGTGAAAGTCTTCCCAAATCTGGGGTTTCGGGTGGTTATGGCATAATCTCTAAATCGTCGGTAGCACTTGAGAGAACCATGACCGTAGTAGTTGAACCGAATTGAGTTTGCCATTACATATTGAAAGACATTCGTTTTACTTTGAAGATTTTATTAGCTTAGGATTGTGATTTGAGTTAATAGATTATTAATTGTACTACACAAACATCTCAATATAAAAAAGTAAGCATGGTAGTATAGGTAGTCATGTCTGTTTTTCAAAAGCAATAAAGTACTCAAAGTGGGTCAGACTTATTAAAATGTTTCTAAAAGCTTAATGGCATGTACGAAAGAATTGTCCGTATACTAACTAATATGGCATATATATATATTAAAATGCCATAAAATAAGCAAATGTAAAAAAAGAGCATGGGACATAGAATAAATTATGTAAACAGACATCACTACAAATCTTAGTGTCTATGTGACCGCATGTGTATACTGATATCCTTACAATCTTAGAAAAGCTAGATTCGAAAAAAAAAGTTATACGAACCGGTTTGGAACCGGTTAACCGAAACCGGTTCAGGGAACCGGTTTGAGAAACCGGTCGAACCAACGAAACCTTGAACCGGTCTCAAACCACCGATTTGGCCAAAAACCGGACCGGTTCTGGTCAAAACCGGTTCTGACCGGTTCGGTTTCCGGTTTCTGGACCGGTTCGATTCCCCAAACCGGTTTTTTTGTGCAGCTCTACTCTACTACCAAAATGTTACAGTATAATGTAAACAATACATGAAGAAAAGTGTTTTGGACGCTCTTATTGGTAAGTTAGCCTCATGTGCTTTAAACAGAACACGTGTGTTTTACGTGCTGAAGGCGAAGGGTGTCTTCGTCTTAAGTTTTTCCATAACGAGTTAATTCAACATGCATGCCCTAGATTTTGAAGCTACACGTTGTTCGTTTTTTATTTATACAAACCTTGCTGATTAAAGATGTCCTCAGATTTTTAAAGATGCCTGACTTAGCAACAAAAAAATATTACCCACGTATATTGTAAAATATAGAAATACCAGCTCAAAGTACTCTGCTGACGTGGCACCACTTTTTGAGTTTGGCACGAGGAGTTTGGCACGACCGCTCCCCGTGCTCGCTGGATGGAATAAGGAGGGTTCACTCACCTTACACCTCAGCGTCACGTCAACATTCTCTATCCAACTTTATCACTCACCTTTCAACCGTTTTAACACTCACCTTTCATACTCAGCTCACCTTACACATCATTTTTTTATTTAATTACATTCATTCATAAATTAAAAACGTAAACGTACGAAATTAATAAAAACATAGACGTAATTAAAAACTTTTATTCATACATTAAAAACATTACATAAAAAAGTACAATACGAAAATAAAAATACGTAACAAAGTACGAAACAAACAAAGGTAAAACTAAGCATTTTGAGCCAAGTGTTCGATCAAATCGTGTCGAAGGTTTTGATGCGCTTGTGATGATCTGATCCACCTCATAACTCGTTGCACTTGTTCTTCGTTCGTAGCGGGTCGTCCGGCTGATGTGCTTCCTCCGGGAACTATGTAGGAGATATCGCAACTTATTTGTATTTGCGAATCATATTATGTAATATGATGCATGTGTACATCATATTAACAATCCTATCTTTTCTTAGCGCTCGTGTGGAATTGGCTAGTATTGCCCATTTCTTCTTATAAAAACACCAAACGCTCGTTCCACATCTTTCCTTGCCGATTCCTGCTTTTTCTTATACAAAATTCTCTTGTGGTAATCATCAGCTGGTTCTGGAATCGTCTTAACAAGTGTCGCCAATTCTGGATATATCCCGTCAACAAGATAGTATCCAGATGGGTAAGTTACACCGTTAGCCACAAAAGAAATCTCAGGTGCTCGGCCGGTTTTGAGATCGTTAAACAAAGGGGATTGATATAAAACATTAATGTCGTTGTTCGACCCAGCAACACCAAAGAAAGCATGTCATATCCATAAGTCTTGCGACACAACGGCTTTCAGCAAAATGAACGGGTTCGAACCATGATCACGTCTAACATATTGCGCTTTAAAGGCGTACGGACAACCAAATCACTCCTAATCCGTACAATCAAGACTTCCTAACATCCCCGGAAACCCGTGCTTTTCTTCGTGATGCCGATAAATTTTTTCAACATCAGTCACTATAGGTTTCCTCAAATACTCAGGACCATAAATCTTCATAACAGCTTGACAAAAATGATCAAGAGCCTTACGTGACGATCTCTCACTTATTTGCATATATTCATCTAGAAAACTAGCATTAACACCGTATGCCAATTGACGAATTGCAGGTGCACTTTATCAACGGGGAAATGCCTTCTCTTCCGGCACAATCAGAATTACTTTGAAAGTGTGCACAGTGATTACTTACTGCATTCACTATATGGTTGAAAAGTGGACGAGCCATTCGGAACGTCTTTCGAAATCTAGTTCCATCGTACATCGGGGTCTTAGAAAAAAAGGCGACGACTAGACGCGTATGAGCACCAGCACGATCTCTGGTTATGGTGTTTCTTGTCACTCGAGTAGCTTGTCATCTCATCTTAATATACGTAATCGCTCGTTTAATAAAACTCTTCTTACGGCTACTAATTCTTCTCCTTCTTCTACATCATCTAGGCCCATAAACGTATACGAATTCATTTTGATTAAATGTAGAATGTGGGAAGTGTGTATAAATAAATTGAGAGAGATGTGTATAAAAATGAGTGAAGTAGTGGGTATTTATAGGTAAAAAGGGGGTTTTTAAATTTTTTTTTATAAATAAAACGGTAACAAAAATGTGAGGCCCAAGTTATTACCACTCACGGTGGTGAGTGGTTCACCGTGATTGCACAAACTCGTGCGCGAGTTTACCCAGCCGGCATAGCATTTCGAGAGTGACTTGCCAATTGAATGGTGAGTTATACACCTATTCCATCCAGCCTAATGCTATCTGCAACTTTTCATGCAGCTATATTTTAACAAGAGCACATAAGGAAGCTTTTTAACTAAAAAAAGCAATGTCTTATTTTTATTTTTTTTTAAACCTGGTTTCTGATTCGACATTACAAGCTGACTAATTTCAGGACGACTATTCTTTTGGATAGCCCGGAGTCGTCGCACCGTGACCAGTGAGGATTAATTTTCTCTCTATTAGATTGTTGAACCACTTTAGTGGAAGCATAATCAAAGTAGTTGGAGATATTCACCCGACATTAGTAAGTTGGTATGTTTTAGGACCGGGAGATGAAGATGATTCACATTTGAAGAAAACTAATGATAACGAGTAGGTACATGGTACAATGCCAATATGTACGTGTATGTCATAAAACAAAATGGTTCTGCTTGCTTTTATTACTTCTGGATGATGAAATTGCTACTTATGTTAGTTTTATTCCTTATACTGCATTTATCGGTGGTGAGGAAGCACTCCTCACGCTTCCGTGAGGCTTAGCTCACTTGTGAGCACCATTAACACCCCATAGGGTCACTCACTCACTCGTGAGGATGCACCAAAACAGCTGAAGATGGTGAGCTAGTCACATTTCGGGCGTTGTGTATGTGTGGACCCATTTATATAATGTTTAATAAAAAAAACCTTTCCTCACTACCATTTTATTTACCTATAAATACCTTTTAAATTCTAACATTTTTAAACACAAACTGCCTTTTAATATACCATTTACCAAAAATCTTAATGGCATGTTCGATTCCACATATTTATGATCAAATCAAAACTATGGTTGAGAAACAAATTGAGGAGGATAAAGTTCGTTAGCAAGCGATTATCAACTTAGCCGTCGAATATGATAATGCATGTACAGCTAAAGATGATATGCAGAATGCATACGAGAAATGCAATGACATTTCACAAGAGAGCCGTGCTTTGATTGACACTTTTTTGAAAGAAGCATCTGATAAAGATTACGAGATGCATAATTCTTTGTTTGGAAAGGCGGCAAAATAGAAAAACAAATCATTGGTAAAATTGCTTGGCTGCAACAAATTTAGTTTTTTTATTGTTTTTTAAATTCCGTATTGTGTTTTAATTTTTGTATTGTAATTTTTAATTTTATTTAAATGAATAAATTCTGTATTGTGTTTCAAATTTCGTTGAGGTATTTTTATTAAATTTTATAGGCGTTAAATTAAAAAAAATAGTTAAAAAAAAATTAGTATTTAATTAAAAAAATGGGTTGTTCGGTGAGAGGTTTTGTGATTGATAATAATGAAGTGTAAGAGATAGTGAGGGTAAAAAGTAGGAGAGACAAAACTGATGTGTCTGGTGAGAAGGTATTTTTTGTGACGACTGATAAAAATAGCCTTATGTAGGGTGTGTTTGGTGACACGTAAGCAGTAAGCAGTAGCAGTAGCAGGAGCAGTAAGCAGTAGTTGTTTGTTTAAAAAGGTTGTTTGGCAACGTAGATGTAAGTTGTAATTAAAAGGTGTAAAATTACGAAAAAATGCATATAACCTAATTAAAGAAATTATAAATTTTATATTTGAGTGTATAAATGTAATTTTATAACAAACTGCTTGGAGCAGTTATGAAATGATTATTCAAGAAGCATTTAAGATTGGAGCAGCTAAACAGTATTCAAATGCTTGTTGAGGTGTTGCCAAACAAGCTTTTCATCTAAAATGCTTACCGCTTGTCGTTTGTCGCTCCTAAACACTCTAAAACGCTTGTTGCCAAACACAGCCGTAAGCTCCTTCATAAAGCGAGATTCGACAATTGGCATTTGGCAAGTGTAGGATATCCGATCACACATGACTTCCATTTTGTTAAGTGTCACACGATTTTTAATTAGCTTTCTCAGTCGATATGACAATGACTAGAGTTGGCAAATCATATCAAAATGTCTTAACTTAGGTTAATTAGTTTTTTTTAATATTATGGGTTGAATGAGTTTTGTCTTTTATTTTAATTGGGTTATTTGGACAACACAAAAGCTTTGGACTATATAAGCGAGTATAGAGGTGAAATATGTGATGACTATTTTTTTTCCCTAACTCTATTTCTCTATCTCTTAGCCGGAGGTATAAGAAAAAAAAATCAAAACAAAACATGGCTTTCTTTCGCTTTCTTTCTCTTTTCTCTCCTTTCTCTTAGTCGGAGGTCTACCTGGAAGCAGTCTCCTTACCCGTCAAAGGTAGCGTTACGATCTGTCTACATTTCACCTCCCTCATACCCTGCTCAGGCGGGATTGGGTATCATTGTTGTTTTTGTTGGTTTTGTTTTTGAGAATGAGTATGAACCCACAAAAGTAAGCATTTTCTAAACCCGTCATCGGTGCTGAGTTTGTAAACCCATTCTCATACCTATACAAATAGTAATTATATATACGAACCAAACGCCCCTTAAATCTTTGATTTAATCACCAAAACACGTTTACTTAGTAAAGTTTAAACATTTTCTGTCGTGACATAAAAATGACATGACTTGGGTGATATTTGCTTAGTAAAGTTTAAACATTTTCTGTTGCGACATTAAAATGACATGACTTGGGTGATATTTGCTTTTTCAGATGTTTTATTTACCCATCTAAATGTAAAGGATGTGGTCACGAAAATCTTTA
>BQNB010179760.1:0-12742 GCA_026074375.1 Tanacetum coccineum | reverse complement strand
AAGTGTTACAAAATATTTTCCTAATTAACACTTAGACTGATTTTTCAAATCAATTTTCTCTTTATTGCTAACTGTTTCATTATAGGATCATTTAAAGATGGAGATGGAGATGGAGATGGAGATACCCAGTTCCAGTAATGTCAAGTTAATAACCGAATGCTCAGACACGACCTACACTTGTTATGAAGTTATGAAAGATCTCATAAAGGTGTCAAAGCTTCCGCAAACTCTGATATCATATTCTTCTTCACAAGTGCACAAGATGGCAATAAATTACTAGATGATGAGAGATTAAGTTTGGCTGATGATCTCAAGAAAGCTCATGATCAAAATCAAAACAAGTCAAAGTGAACAAGCTCAATTGTTATCTAAAGATCACTACAACAAAGTACTAGATGTAACATGAAGAATCAAAAGACTGCAAGCTGTAAGAGCTTAAGTCTAGTATTTTCAAGGGTGACCTCCTTTAGGGGGAGATTGTTAGATATGAGTATAAGACTCGGTCACCCTGTATATTTATTGTTTATAATAGTTCGTAGTTTAATAGTTAATCGTATGTCTTTCGATTTTAAGCCGGGTTTTAATACCCGGTATTTTATAAAAACTATATAAGCCTCTTCCAACTTTGGAAGAGGTAAGCTAGTCATTTTCACTTTTCTTATTAAACACATTTTCTCTCACTAGAAAATCCCTCTCATGTGTTTCTCTCTCTAGAAACTAGCCCAATCACAAGAATCATCACCCGTGTTATGAATTAAACGATCCTACATGATGATTATACCTTATGTTATGATATTCCGCTTTTTGATGAGGAGTTTGAGGACATTAGTAGTCTGGACCCTTTTGAGTTGACTCCAGTTATTGATGAGCCCACTTTGCTAGTCACACTACCCTTACCGTGTACTGATATTTTAGGAGATGTTATTGTAGATATCGCCTTACCTTTAGGAGAGCATTTAGACACCCTCTCAACGGGGGATAGGGAAATTAACTTCAATCCTAGTAAGGACATAGAAGAACTAGAACGTTTACTAGCCGATGACCATGTCCTAGTCCCAAGAGTGTTTGATGAACCTTTAGGTAATTCTGATTCGATGTCTAGATCATCTGAGACTAGTGACCTTTTTGAGGAGCTCATAGCTGAGTTCGACCTAAACGATTCAATTCCTACTGAAATTAATGATAGGTATCACGACTCAGAGGGTGACATTCTATATTTTGAACATTTGCTTAATGAAGATACATCTTCTGATGTATCTCCAACATTGTTACCTATAGAGTCATCCTCACTAGATCTATCACTTCCCAATCATAAGCAAATTTGCTTGAGGGAAGTGAAAAGATTTGATCCTTTTTTCTCCCTGACACAGTCGGGTGGGAAGACGAGGGTGATGGAGACCCATTCTTTTGGTTTTCATCATATGCCATCACCCCGTCCTGCTGCATACTCACCTAAGGAGGTGATGTATCGCTTTTACCATCCTCACCTCATATCGGGTAATGAATTTGATCCTGAAATTAAAAGTAAGTAACACTAGAGTCAAGCTAGAGACTCGAATAAAAACAAGTGCTTCTCGGGAGGCAACCCGTGTTATCTATCTATCTATTTTTATTTTTATTTTTATTTTGAATAAGTGCGATGTATTTTTAGCGTAAGAACGCTTGTTGGCGATGAAAGCGTCTACAATTCGACCAAAAGGTCGGAACTCCTTCCATAACCCTTTAGCATCCAAGGATTCAGGAAAATTCGTAACAAAAAAGGAGGTAGCGATTTTATCAACATCTTTTTCAAAAGGGTTATCGATGCGTTTAGCATTAAGGTTTTTGTTTTTTCCCAAAAACCCATGTCCATGCACTAGGATCAGACTTAAACGAAGAAACACCAGTCATAACGAACACAAAGGAAGGAGAAACAAAACAGATAAAGATGGTTTCGGAAATTTGATTTTGGTTGAAAAAAGAGAAGGCTTGAAGGAAAAGAAAGAACAAAGGAAAAAAAACCCTAAAATAAGATCATATCCCTATGGTCCTAAGGTAAGAGATCGTCTAACACGCTCGTTTAGAAATCAATCAGCATGTGATGATCTCAATAAACAGGGGTTATAACAATCACCGCTCAAATGAGGTAGTAGATACAATCGATTTAGGGTTCATGATGATTTGAGGTTTGCGGCTGGATTAGGGTTTTTTTATGCAAGAATATAGTGTACACATTGAAGCAAAATTTATTTAGTGTAAGCATATTCTAATAAAATGCTAATTTTACACTATTTTAGTGTTAAATTATAGTGACAACATTGAAGATGCTCTGAGGTCCACGAGGAGGTGTAATGTGACACTATCACTACTTCTTTAGAAGTTGTACATCGAAGTTCTTGAACTTTTGACCGGGGCTTTGGCTCAGCTATTACCCATCTTCGAGAAACTCATAGGCTTATTGGAGGGTTTTTATGGATAAAAGGTCAAAGGTTCGAGTCTCGGCTTCTACCTACTCCAGTTAGTGCCTCGCTATAACATCAGAGTTGTCGGAGCTATTCCTTATGGTGTTGACAATGGCTAGTGCCAAAAGATATTTGGGGTCAAGATGTTCTCGATAATTCACACATTTTTTTTTTGGATTTTGATACTTGCAACGTAGCGGTCGGTTGGTCATTGTCGAAGAACCACACTTTGCGAAAGATGTGATATAATCGATCGTTCACTATGATGTGATGATACTTCTACTATATTAATGTGAATAATTAGATATGTCTCTACTTGATGGTTTACTTCACGATACTAATGAATATTTTTTACACAGAATGTGACATTTCATCTTTATTATTTAATCATAATGTCAAAATATTATAAATAAAAGAGTAAACTGCAAAAATCATCCATGTGGTTTTGTTAGTTTTGTGGCACAATACATCCCTAGCCGATAATATTTGCACTATCATCTTGAGTGGCCCTAAATATCCGCAAAAATCATACCTATTGGGATATTATTTGCAAAAAGTTTAATAAAAAGTTTTGCAAAAATCATCCCTCTAGGGATGATTTTAGCCGAACGTTTCACCACTTGGGGATGATTAGTGCCAATAGTATCGACTAATGGATGATTAGTGCCACAAACTACAAACCACGGGATGATTTTTGCAGTTTACTCTTAATAAAATGTCGAACATAGAACGACAACGATGTGATGACTACATTTTTGTATCTTACACTCATTTTTACCATTTCTCTTAATTTTATACTCCCTCCGTCCCTAAATAAGTGTTCACTATTGACTTTCGAATTGATTCATCTTCAACATTACCTTTAAGTTATTTTGATTGTGTTATATAATACTTGATGCAAATATACGACATGAATTGAGTTATCAATGTATTTTATATGATATGATTTTCATCAAGTATTATATAACACAAACAAAGTAATTTAAGGTCAAAGTTGAAGAAGAATGACTTCGAAAGTTAATAGTGGACACTTATTTAAAGACGGATGGAGTTCAGTCCTGACAATTTCCTATCAACTTCATATTATTCTTAAAAGAAAAATTAACGCTACTATACTCCACTGTCACTACACACGATTAACATCTAATGTCTACATACACACTTGAAAAATGATGTGAAATGCTACTTTTCTTAACTTTTATTTGTTTATATTTAAGAAGTAACCAGAGCCTATAGTGCTCGACACAAACGTTATTTTTGTAAATACACATGAGATTGCATGTTTTGTTTATAAAATACTTTTAACTTTAAATTGGTTGTATTATAAAATTTGTTTTTCCATATTCAATAAAGTTTATTTCTTGTGCGAATGTTATCGTTTTATATTTAAATTGTAAAAAACTATAGTTTAACACATCTAGACATTTTTACCAAAACAAAACAGTTTTATTTGATACAGATTCTGATTTCTCAACTACTTATTCATATTAAGATGGAAATCAGATTCAGTACATACTCATATGTGCGAATCAGATTCAGATTAAGAGCCTTTTAATAAATAAACAACACCTAATTGCGGCTAGGGTTTGACGTGGCATAGAAACAGCATCTTATAATGGCTGACTAGGTTTCACAATCATACCCGTTTATGATTCATGTGATTGTATATAAATTCTCAATAAAATATACTTGTATATTATGTCAAACTATATATATAGTACGCACACAATCTGACTTGGGACATATTTAACGTCTAACACACATGATTTTGATTATAACTATTCGAACATGTAATCCCACATAGGTGAAAAGAAAGAAAAGAGAACTACCTTATATACCACAACTTATACGCATAACATGTGATTTTTTTTTTTGGAACGGCGATATTATTAATAACAAAAACTTTAGCAAGGAGCTAGATTACAAACAAAAAGTATAGGGGTATTTGAGCCATTCAGTATCCCTCCGAACGAGCTTTAGATCAATACTTACACCAATAAAAAAGAACTAACTATGACATTATCAATAAGCGATCGACTTCGAAGGTTTCTCCTCGTCAAATAGGAGCTTATATACGATAGAATCCAAAAAAACAACCGTTTTTAACCACCAAATTGGAGTACCAAACTCCTTCGAACATTTTTTGAGTTTGAATCCATACGAATGAAACAAGCCAAGACTTCCATTCTGCATATGTAGTTCATTATGAGTATCGCAAATTCCACCCACAGCTCAAAACCTTATAAGGCAAATGTCCCGAACCAAACCACACCTAAAAACAAATGGTCCTCGATTCAATAGCATTATCACAAATAGACACGACATATCCTAATGTCAATACCTCTACGAGAAATGTTGAACCGGTCGTAGTGTAAAGCATCGTCCTTGATTTCCCAGGCAAGAACGTTGATTTTATCGTTACACACTTTATTCCCTCTATTTTCTCCAAAATTCGGAAGGGCATATCTCATCGAAACGTCCAACGAGCAGAGGCCATCCGAAAATATACCACGTACCTCTCCATATACCAAATTCATCAGTTCAGAGCCGACGAGCACGATAGTGACAAACTTACCAATTCTAAACAAGCTGTCAATTGATTATTGCTGATATAGCCCCCCCCTCTAGGAATTCGCCAGAAAGGAGCAGACCAAACTCGTGTCACCTCACTTGAACTAACTGTAACATCCTTTGAGGATTCAAGCGTGTATAAACTGGGAAAAATTTCTTTAAAAATGCCGACCAGTATGCAATGAACCAACCAAATTGGTGGACTTTCATCCCCCGTTTTCCCTCTTATGAGTCAAAAAAAAAACGTACATACCTTTCTTTGGGATAGATCGAACTATCACACAAAAATCGAAAGCCAACATGATTTCCATAAAGTCCATTCCGAATGAATTATACCCCCACACCGAGAATATCCACAAATAACTTTAGTCCTAAAAAGAGTCTTTTTGCCGAAAGAAACTTCCAAACCCACTTAGATCATCAGTCCTCTATTTAAAACGCAAAATAAGCTAGACACACCTAGCCCCCTCATTTGTGTCTGTCAAAACATTGTTTCCATTTAACCCAAAATCATTTTTACTCCCTGAACATGGCCATTAAAGAAATGCACATTCTAATAGACTCCAATATATGAAGCAAACTTTGAAGGAACTTGAAAAAGACATGTTAAAACTGGAATAGATCCTAAAAACCGATTTCAAACAAAGTTTAAACGTCCACCAATAGATAAAGTTTTGGATTTCCATTTGGAAAGCCGAGACTTCACTTTTTCAACTATCTCTTGCCATGCTTGAACACGTGTCATAGAACCTCCCACTCTAGTCCCAAGATAATAGAAAGGACACTTAAGAACGAGACATCCTAAACTTGGCCCATCCGCTTGGAGTGACTGAGCACTTATCTACATTAATCCCCATTATCTTACTTTGTTCAAGTTACTCTTAAGGCCGAAGCATGAAAAAAGTCATTTCAAAACGTGAATCAAAGTGAGATATTACCAGTCACTCCAATCCGCCTAAGAAAATAGAGCAACATCCCCATAGAACAATATGCTAAAGACATAAAGATTGATCTAACACAATACCTTTAAACATCCCGCGTTAACGATCCTATTGGAAAAGATAAATGACGGCTCTCCATCACGAGGATAAAGACGTGAAGGGGGATAAAGGCTCGCCTTGTTTTCAACCCCTTATAAAATTGGAACTCATTCGTGAGGACACCCATTGACAATAATAGAAACCCATAGAAGAAGTTAGGCAACTTTGAATCCAGTTACGCGCCATTTACACCTGAAACCGAACTCTTAAGAACATCATCTAAAAAAATCCCATCCTAAAAATTTTCCCGAAAATCGCAGGCCTTTTCCAATATTCGACCTTAAAAAATTAGAGTTTTTCATCTTCTTTTTGGTACACCACTGAGAATCTCATTAGAATAACCGGACCGTCTAAACATTTGTCTTTCGGACGATAAACCGCAAAGATTTGACTTCATTAACAATGTCCCCCAAAAACATTAACAAGCCGTTAACAAAATCTTGGCAAGGATCTTGTAAAACATTCCAAAGAGGCTAATAGTCTAAAGTCCTTGACCAAGTAAGCGTCCGCCGGGACTTTTGTGATCAAGCTATAAATGAAGAGTTTTTACAACCAGGAGGAATTTTCTCCATGAATGAAGAAATGAATTTACATCCATAAAAAAAAAAACAAAAATCCGTGCTCCATAACAAGCCAAAAATGCCAATAAAAGCAAAAGAAAACCGTCAGGGCCCGGGATTTGTCTGTGCCACAGCCCCAAACCAGCCTTTTTAATCGATCCTGTTTAGAACTACCTCGCTCCCGAGTCCCTTATCCAGGGAGCATAGTTTGTAGAACAAATGTACGGATTATGGTTGTTGTATGAATGCTTATACGAGTTCTCATCTTTTTTTTTTCTAGTTTATATAATTTTCGACTAACAAAAAACTACAAACTTTTTTTTCTAGTCTTATATAGTTTTTCGTAAATGAACCTTGTCATTCATAGTTCTGCCGCTGCTTATGTTTTGCATTCTAATCCCACATAGGTGAAAAGAAAGAAAAGAGAACTACCTTATATACCACAACTTATACGCATAACATGTGATATGATAAGTATTATGTTCTTACATGGTTACCCACAACCGTAGAACAAATTTACGGATTATGGTTGCTATGTGAAAGCTTATACGAGTTCTTATCTTTTTTATTCGCTTTATTAAGAAAAAAATAATAATATTAATACCTCTTAAACCATTAAGCGAAAAAAATATACTATCACGACGAACATTTAATTATCTTTCTATGGATATGCATTTTGATATATTTCCGACAAATTCCTTTTTTGTGTGTGTTTTTTTTCACGTTTTTTCGTCTTTTTTTTGTTACTGAAACTTGCATGAGAAATCACATTTTGATTAAATATTAATTAAAACATATTCATACTTACGATGGTATTGACTATAGCAAAAATGAACAAGTCAGGAGTAATATAGGCACCACATGATTTTCCTTATAATTATTCGAACATGTAATCCCACATAGGTGAAAAGAAAGAAAAGAGAACTACCTTATATACCACAACTTATACGCATAACATGTGATTTGATAAGTATAATGTTAGAACAAATTTACGGATTATTGGTTTTGCATAGCACCAAGGTGGGGGGGGTTATAGGGGGGGGTCTGAGAGACGGGGTGGGGAGGTGGTAGATAACGGCGGGGGTGGGGGGGGGGGGGGGGGGGTCATATAAAATGCCCTATACTCAAGAGATAGGGACGATAGGGACGAATGGTGTTACATAGTTTTACGCCAAAAACATGAGATAGGGACGAACGGTGTTACATAGTTTCGAGATAGGAACGATTAATGCAAAAAAAAATAAAAAAAAAATAGGGACGAGATCAGGGATTTGGCCTAAACCACAAGGACGAACCATGTAATTAACTCTTTTAACAATGATGGAGTGTACGTCCATTTGTGTATACAGGTACATAATCTTAGAAAGTGAGGGGGTTATTTCATGTATGTGTTTGATGAGCATGAACACGGTGAAGGTAGGCGGGTTAGGTTGGTAGATCTTCATTGCGAATATGTCATTACATAACTGCGTACCCTCGCCCAAAGCGTTTACCAATCCGTTTCACCACTATTCAGACCACCAAATATGCTGATATGGCACCACAACGTTTTAACAACTTATTCGAACCATTTGATAAAATTAGACTCCAAGTTTGTTGTGGCTTTTTTAAAGCAAATTAGTAGCTTCTTAGATGAATTGGTCAAGTTGAGCATGAATAATAAAAAGATAATATTGATCTGGAATAAGCAAATTATTCGTAAGCATTTAATAAGAAGCCTGTGACCATGAAAATGCTGGAACAGTATATTTTTGTCAAGTTATGTGAATTGTGTTTTACCCACTTATCGTCACCGGACGAAAACCGATTTTGATTTTCAAAACTTCGGATCGAAGATCGGACCGAAATGTTCAGTCCATATCCGAGTCGGTCCGTTTCTGTTTAACAAAGCATAATTGCCGGTTGTATGTAAAATCGAACTGGACCGAAAATTGAAAATGAAAAAAACGGTGGAATGAAGACCGGGCTGAAATATGTTCGGTCATGTGCGATCGGTCCGGTTTCTCGATTCGGCCCGGTCTGATCTGCGGTGTATAATGCCCACCTCAATAGCTAATTTATTAATCTATAGAGATTAAGGGGATGTATATTAAATTAAGTGGTAACAAAAGAATGTCTTGACTAACCACTTATTGAGGAGGCTTTAGTTTTAAGAGTAAATTGCATAAATCGTCCTTAAAGTTTGGTCAAATTGCATGTTTCGTCCCAAACGTTACGAAAGTGCTAGGATCGTCCATGTGGGAAACCTTTGGTGAAATATCGTCCCTGCGGAGACTATATATGTCACTAAAGGTTTCTAAAAATGTTTCCTTCACAGGGAACGATACTTGCAACCAAAGAAATGTATCTGTTCGCCATAAGGACGATCCATGCACTTACATAACTTTTGATATAAACATGCAAATTGGCCAAACTTTATGGACTTTTTATGCAATTTAACTCTAGATTAATGAGTCCTTCAATTAAAAGGATTAGGAATTGGATCCACTCATTAAGAGGCAAATAAAGAAAAAATAAACCCCAAATTTTTTTTTCTTACTTTTACTTTTACCATTTATTGTTTACTACTATTGTGTTCTTTTAATTGTATAATTCAAATTTGAAAGTTGTTTTTATGGATAGGGGGAAATTTCCAAACTGCCAACGTGGCCGTGGAAAATATAAATATGCATGCGTTTACCTTTTCAAAACATGAAATCCACTTGTTTGTTTATAACCACAAAAGGAAATTGCTCACTCACTCTCCAGGCACCTCCCTGGAATCACAGCTCCAACCACCCTCATCACACCTATATATATGTCTTGTTCTTGCAAAACGTTGATAACCGACAACGCTGACCGGCAGACAATCATATTAACCAATGGAAATCACCATAATATCAGCTCAAGGACTCAAGAAAACCTCAACTTTGTCAATCACTTTTTTCTCATCACCTAAGACCTTTTATCACTTTAACCCACCAATCCATCCCTCTCCTTATACGAACCCTAGCCAGGGGGGTGGGGCGTGTACACTTACACGCGTGGCTCGTGAAGGAGGAGTGAATCCAGCATGGGGTGAAAAGTTTGATTTTTCCAAAGTTATTGATAAAAGTTTCTTCTATAACAAGAATTCGTACATATACTTACAATTGTACACAAATAGGTCATTGTTGAGTCCTAGGTTCTTAGGATGGTGTGCGATTCCTGCTAGGGATATTGTCGATGGGTTTTCGCAAGTTGGGACTGCCAGGCAGTTGAGTTATAGGTTGAGGAAAAAAGATGGCTCTAGGGGTCATGGTTTTGTTAATGTGATGGTGAAGTTGGAGAGTTCGGTTTTTGAGGGACCGAAGAGAGTACTGGAGCCGGATGTACGACGGTTGCCCGAGATGAGTTATGGTCGAGTGGCCATTGGGGTTCCTGTTAAAATGTCGTCCGAGGTTGCTGATCGAAGGAGTTTAGTAGTGTAGACAAATATGGGTTTGTGTACGTTATTATAGAATACCTAGCGTGTGCCATATTCTGTGCATTTTTTTTCTTCCTAAACATCGTTTTTGACCTTTTAGAAGACTAATTCATAACTACGGCTTTGAGGAAACAATATTTGTCGCTAGCAGACTGTTTGCGTGCACTACATGGTTAATTTTCTATGAAGTTTGTTACTAGCGCATTTCGAGGAATAAAACAAAAATGTAACCGGACCGATGCACCTAGGGGTGAACAGAAAAACCGAAAAAATAAAAAACCAAAACCGAAACGAACCGAAAACAATTGAACCGAACTAATAACCGAACTGAATTTGCCAAAACGAACCGCTCAACACCCCCAACATGCACCTCTTGCAAGATCTCATATAGAAAATCAATTTTCTATGAAGTTTATTAATAGCCCATTAGAAAAATATAAAAACAGTGTGAAGGTGGGGTATACCCAACAGACAATCTTAAAAGTAGCTCATTATGTTTATATTTTACCCGTGTGGGTTTAGTTATAACACCTCCTTACACACATTTAGTAACTTCGCCAAAGGTTATAATGTCAAGTCCGGAAATCAATTGTTATTAAAAGAAAAAAAAAACATTGAAGATCTTGAACTTTTGACCAGGAGAGGATTTTGATACTTGCAACGTAGCCATCGGTTGGTCATTATCGAAGAACCATACTTTGCGAAAGATGTGATATAACCGACCGTTCACTTTGATGTGATGATACTTCTAGCATATAATAGGTGAATAATGTAGAATTATTCAGATGGAGTTACTTCGACGTTACAAGTGTATCTTTTTTAGGGTTAAATACATAGAAATGTATAAATCTAATTTGACAGTCTTTTATAGTTGCGGTAGTGTTTTCTTTTTTTTTTTCTTTTTTTTTCATTAAAAATTTTAATTTCGATCTTTGCTTGTATTTTGTGATCATTTTGCCTTTAGTTTGTTTAAATTTCGAAAGAAGAAATGGTCAATGTACATGATAGAATGATCACAAAATACACATAAACGTCAAAATTTAAATGTTTAATACTAGAATGAGAAAAAAAAAATGACTACACACAATCATAAAAATGTCAAGTTTAATACATTTATAAGCAATTAGCCTTATTTTTTACACAAAATGTGACATTTTATCTTTATTATTTAATCATAATGTCAAAATATTATAAATAAAATGTCAAACATAAAACGACAACGACGTGACTACATTTTTGTATCTTACACTCATTTTTGCAAAAAAAAAAATTAATTTCATAATTATTTTCTGAAAAATCCCATTCCTGACATTTTCCTATCAGCTTCATATTATTCTTAAAAGAAAAATCAAAAATGTCATTTTTGGCTACGTAATTTATGACTTTTTCTTATAGGTTTTGTAATCTTTTTGGAAAACGTTTAGAAAAACGTCACAAAATCACATCATGAAACGTTTTCCTACAGGTTTCAAATAGAAATAGGTTAGATATTACTCTTTTATTTTTACATTGTGACACTGAAAGCAGTATACCTACGACCTCACGGTACAGAGCACCGCTCTTTATTTCGACGTGGCCGTGCATTGGTTCTTGTTTACTGTCACGGTGGTGCGTGAAGTTTTGTTTTTTTTTTTTTTTTGGACGGACAACTATTATAAACCCACTAGCAAGAAGCGGAGAAAAAAAAATACGAAAGAGAATTCAAATAGGGGTGTTGCAAAAACCTCTTATCCCCAACTAAAAATCAATTACATCTAAAAGGCAACCAATAGAAAAGAGCAGCAGAAACAATAACGTCAAAAATAACATCTTTACGAGGGGCTTTCCGACGATAAGAGCAACTGATACTAAACAAGTCCAATACGCTCCTCCAAGTTATATAAAGAACTCGCTCCAGGCAAATCTTTAACCTATATAACTTAATTTGAATGAATTGAACCAATTAAGCCAATCAGCATATGAACCAAGGGGCGTCCATGATAGATTCCACCAGCGGCATACGAGCCTGAGCAGAGGAGCAAAGTGGACATAAAAGATCAAAAACTAGGACACCACGATGTTGTAAATTGGATCGAGTAGGCAACCGATCCAGGAAAACCTTCCAAGCAAAAACATTTATTTTTATTGGAACATATTTAACCCATCGAGTAGCAGTAGGGGCTTTCGGCAAGAAACATTCATCAAGAAGAATGCGAACATCTTTGACCCGAAAAACACCTTCCCCATTTAAATCCCACACCCATCTATCCTCCATATTAGACAACAATGTCCCTTCAATATATGTTTGAAGAAGAGCTAATTGAGAAGATTCAACCCCTCCTCTAACAGAACGACGAAGAGAAGAGGTAACCGATAATTGCAGTTTATCAGCCACTACTGAGTGTCTTTGTGATATGCGATTATAGCAAAAGAAGGAAAGGATTTTGATGTTTATCTCTTTAATTTATCTGATTGTAACAATTATGATGATATATAAACATAATATAAAATAAAGTTGGGAGGGTGAGGATAATAATAATAATAATAATAATAATAATAATAATATTATTATAATAAAAATAATAATAATAATAATAATAATAATTAAAAATAATAATAATAATAATAATAATAATAATAATTAAAAATAATAATAATAATAATAATAATAATAATAAAGTGATGTTATAATAAAATAAAAAATAA
>BQNB010179757.1:0-12742 GCA_026074375.1 Tanacetum coccineum | reverse complement strand
ATATAATTCGGCTAATTATATATATATAATTATTAATTATTTTTCTTGTATAATATAAAGTATTTTAATCTTACATAAATTTCATAATTGGCATATGTTGCATTTTTATAATTTCTAACCTTTAAATGAATTTTATTTAAGCTTTTATGAAATTTTCTTGCATTAGGGTATTTTGGTAATTTTACACTTGTTGAGATTTTTAGGTTTTACAGTATTAACCATGAATAATCCAATTAAAAAGCAGGTTTGTTTATTAGTGCAATGATTGACTTATCTTGAGGGGCATATCATTCCTAGATTTAGGCGGTACTTCTTCCTAAAACATAGACATGCTAATTCTGTCACAATTAGACGCATCCGCATAAAGCAAGCATTTGTTGATTATAATCTATCTTAGGAGATTATTAATGATGATCTTATTAAACTCTAGCTCAATGAGACTTTACTAACTTACTACTTAATGGCTCTTTATATACTAGTAGTCCACTGTCCAAGTCCTTACCAAGGGAATCAGAACGTCATTTTTTGATCCCATGTCACCTGCTAGTCCAACTTGGTCACTAACCAATAGCAAGGATAGGTCATCATTTGTGATCCTATAATTCTAGATAGATAAATTACGGATATGTAGAGCTATCCCGACATCTAGCTAGCACAATATTTTGCATTCCTAGATCCAGTTGAAGGATAGGTCGCATACTTAAGCACGTAAACGAGTATAAATCGATAAACATAATCAACAATCAATGATAAATTAAGCAATCAAGATAAACAAACTAAATATTTAAACCATCATAAACATGGCTAATACCTAAAGGTATTAGCTCATAACCATTGTAGTGAATACAAGAATAATAATCGAATCAACCAAGGTAAACTAACTGAGTTAAACAAATGATACAAAAAATAGAATGATTATTGGAGTATAGATGATTACAAGGTGTATCCTATGGAATTAAGCGCGTTGCTTGACCTTCTTTGCTCTTCCTGTCTTCTAAAAATTGACTTTTGTGGTTAAGGTATCTTGAATATGTTCAAGCACACCCTAAACTAGTGTTTAGGGATTTGTATTTATATTATCTGGAAATCGTCGACACGTCGTATTGGTTGGGGTCAATACGGCGTATTGGGGTTTTCTTGGTGTAAGGACCACATTCAATATCTTCCAGAATATTCAAATAATCTTTAATACGACGTATAGAGTCTTCTGGATATGGCATATTGCTCTTTAATTCTTCGTGGTTTCTTGTGAAGTGTAGGCACAGATACGTCGTATCTTCCTTGATGGATATGGCGTATAGGTTGTCAGAACAGTATCTTGAGATTTCTTTGTTTAAGCTCCAAAATACATGTCTTTTAGTATAACTTCACCAATTACTCCATAATTATTGAAAATAACAACTTTAAGCAATTAAGTACCAATTCATGCAATAATTATACAAAATGGGTAAGAAACATGAGATAAATAATGCTATAAAAGTGACGTTATTTGATGTCATCACCGTTCAACCCATTTGACCCATTTTGACATGCTATATTGATGTTATGGTTATCAGTGGAGCTTGAAAATAGACCTTTATTTTCGCAACTGTTGTTGTAGTTGTGAAACTTATTTCCTTACAAAAAAATATTTGCTCCCACCATGGAACTTAAGTCTATTTGCATATGTGTTTTATACCTTTAGTAGTTGTAACCTCAGCTACTTCAGCGGTACCTTGGGTTTTAATGTATGGTTTATGTTTACTTAAGTGTAGCACCCCCATTTTTACAATATAGCAGCGGAAGCTAATCTGGGGTATTACTTCATGGATACAACAATCATAATCATAGAAAATAACTTTAAAAGAGACGTTGTTGAAAAATTTTAGTTATCATTCATTATAATCAGAGTTTTTACAAAATACAGGTCCCAAAATATAAAACATTATGTTTGAATGATAACAGTTCAGCCATCTTCGAGCCCATGCCACTTCGTGCCGCAACTTGCTCAATTACCTTAGATAAACATGCTAAAAAGTCAACACAATGGTTGAGTGAAATTCATAGGTTTGATAAACAGTTTGAATACAAGTCATAGTATAATAATTGTACAAACACAATTATAATGAAAATGGTATGGTTATGTTCTTGGGTCATGTTATTATATACCCGAATCATAGTTACAATGTATTATCCCGTTGTTGCCTTGTTTGGTCTGTTTGGTCTTGTTTGGTATCAACATATTATTATCCAAAGTCAATTTAACAACTCGAAGAGCTCATATATCAACATATTAACCTCCAAAGTCAATTTAACGACTCGAAGTCAAATTTAACGACTTGAAGGATTTATTAATATCCAAAGTCAATTTAACGACTCGAAGTCAAATTTAACGACTTGTAGGATTTATGATACTAACAGATTAACATCCATAGTCAATTTAACGACTTGTAGTCAAATTTAATGACTTGTAGGATTTATAACTTAGACATTGATTGTAAGGATACATCAGATTAGCATATAGTCTGGTAAAACATTTGTATTCGTTATTTATAGCATGTATCCCCCTTGCGGGTTTATGAAAGCATTAAATGGATTAAAAGTGAGGCTATGAACTCACTAAGTCATTGAAAAACAATCACATTGTTATAAGATAAACAAGTATGTAAAAGAGTTTGTAACAAGCATGTATCCCCCTCGCGGGTTTATAAAACATGTAAATGAGTAAAGGCGAGGTTATGAATCTTCACTAAGTCCTTGAAAAGTAATCACATTGTTAAACGAGTATGTAAAAGAGTTTATAATAAGCATGTGGGATAGTTTGAATATAGCAATAAATGATAATAAACAGCAACGTTAAAAACTTGAGTATATATGTCAAGTATTAGAGCTTTGTATCTAGAACTTTAGTTTTAAGAGTTATGAGTTTGATTGAAGAGTTTGGAATTATTGTATCACCGTTCGGGCCATCATAATTCAAAAGTCATTCAGTAAACGTTTGAGGAGCTAGGGCACTTTAAATCATAAACCCAACAACTCAGTCAGAACGTAATACCAAGATGAAACCTCTTAATATGAAGCTCCCTAGTATTGTGGTACAATATAGCTTTCGGATGATCGGTTTTAAGTGTTTTATTCAATATCTGGAAATGTTAAGCACGAGAAGCGTTAATTAAAGTTATGTTTCTGTTTAGGTTTTTATACATGATTTTATAACTTTTCAAAATGTTACATTTTTTTAGACATTGAGTTTGAAATGTGGCAAATATACCCTTGGGGTTTTGCACTTTTAGAGTTTGGTCCTTCAAGTTTATAAGATATCCAAAGTAAACCTGGTACCTTTCTAAGTGGACATTATAGACCCTTTTTGTTAACTTTGATAAAATGACATTTTTAGCCCCTTTAGTTATAAGTTTCAGAAAGTTACGATATATACCCCTTGCATGGATAATATTTACAAAACATGTCCAAATTGCCATGCAAGCTTATTTTAACATTTCAATAGACATTTATAAGTTATAATAAACTAAAATATGAATATTTAACGCAACGAAAGTTTAGAATAACGATTCGTTAAGCTAGGAAGCAAAACGGGTCAAATTAGGGTTTTAAAACGTAAACGCGTAGGTTTTAAGTTCAAATTCCTTCATTAATCAATAAAGTGGTTATTTTAACATTACTTTAAGCGTTTAGGATAGTTTTTTAACATAATTAATCATGTATAACATTTAGTTTAAGAAAAAAATAAAATCTAGGGTTTCGGGATGAGTTTGTACGGTTTTGGATCAAAATGGAAAATGAGCATGAATTGAGTTATGAAACTTTAACAAGAGTATATTTAGGATCATATGAACATTATAAGAGTGTAGAAGCAGAAGTAGAACATCTAGAACCTGGGTTTGAGCTTAAAGCTTGGAAACGGGTCGAAATCAGGACTTTTAGCTTCGTACGCCTAGAATAACGACTCCCGGGCTTCTTTTCTTGGTTTCTTTTTCTTCACTTCTGTTCTTGGGACCTATTAAGATCTCTTAGAATTAATATTTAACAAAGGATTGCTGCTATGCTGGGTTATAGAGGAGGAAGTGGGGGATGAGTAGAAATGAAAGGTTTATGGTTCTATTTATAGGCTTCAAGAAGCCTTAATGCCCAAATTTCGTGTATGATAAGTGTCATGGCTACTCTTGGTGACTCATGAGGCCTATAGGGATGATTAGGAAAAGCTAGAAGTGTAGTATTGCAAGGTGTAAGGTGTTGGAGGGTGTTTGAAGGCCATGGCTATAAATGAAACAACAAGGAAAGGATGTGGCTTCTTGGAGGCCAAGTGATGGATTTAAGGTGCTTGTAAGCAGCTTGGAGATATAAGGGTGATGTCATGGAGGTGCTTGAGGTGGTAGGATGCTTGGTTGTAGGTTAAAATGGGTAAAAATGAAGAAAAAGGTGTAAGGGTTCCCCCAAATAGCTCGGTTAGGTTTTAGTTTTAAATTCATGTACATTTGAGTTATAACGTGTGGATTAATATTTTTTAAGGATTGTATTAAAGGATTAGTAACAGAATATTGATAGGTGGTTGGGTTTTAAATGGGCGAAAACGAAGTAATCGGGCGTCAAAGTTCATATAGGGCACAACAATAGGGTTTCTTGGATTCAATTTGCATATAGTTGAAGTAAAATGATGAAATGATGATTGTATATGATTGATAATGTTGTAAATTAAGTGTATTTACAACTTATTTGAGTATTGGTTTAGGTTACAATATATAAAAACGAAGAAAAGAAGGAATCGGGTCATGGTTTGTAATTGCTCGGGTTAGGGTTTTCTGACTTTGAATTAGGGTTTTGAGTGTTAAAAATGTGTATGAAAGCTTTGAATAGATAATTAGGGTTTACATATTGTACAATTGTGTGTAGTTCTCTGTTAACAAGTGGTGGAGAAGACTAGGAATGAAAACGGAGTAAATGGGTATTTTAGGTTCTGCTTCATAATATGTACATTGTGATTTTCTAAGAATATGTACTTGACCTTTTCATAGAGGGGTTTATTATTTTCATCTGAGATTGTTATATTACTTAGTACTTTATGCTTTTAGTAGCTTGTTCATTATTCACTTTCGATATTAACCTTGCATGAATAATTTAGAGGATTATAGAGTATACGATATACGTGTTTAACGCCCGTTTTGATATATCATTGCCCTAAAGGATTACATAATCTCCCCCCCCCTCCGCCCCCCACCCCACCCCATCCCCAAATCGGAAATAATGTACTTTGTAATAAGCATATTAAGATATTGACTTGATATTTTATGATATTTGCTTGACATATATGAAGACAGGATGACCATAGATAGGTTGCGTGAGCTCGTCTACTTTAGTTATGTAAGTTACATGACATACTGAGATATTGACAATACAATTAATGTAATAAAGCGAAAAATTTCCCCGTACAATTGTGATAATAGAAAAATAGGTTTTGTATTTGATAAAAATTCTTGGGTTGTTATATTAAGTATGATAGTTTAAGATTTTATTATTTTTTTTTATATACTTTTATGATAGTTTGAGATTCTTAGGTTATAATGCCCACAAATTATCAGTCATTGTTAAAGGAATTTCAAGAAAATGAATGATAATGTTACTGATATGTATGTTCTTTTGTTAGTCTGCTCAAAAGAAGCTACCAAAGAGTTGATTAATCACCATTACTATTAGCTGGACATTATCATTCATTCTATTTAAATATCAAGTAAATTAGTAACATAATGGTTTGTTTAGTTCAATGTAAGTTGACACTTATTTTCGAAAAGCTAATCATATCACTATATATATATGAATGAGGTTGACATTTTATATGCAGTTCGTTTGTCTTATAAAAAAGTTACATTGCTAACTACGTATGGCTTTATGTTCAAGTGGGGTGTGTGGGCTTAGTAACAGGTTAAAGCTGGTCATGGTACGTGCTGATATAGGTAGTTGGGTTTAGGATGTGTCACTAAGAACTTCTTTTTGCAGTTATAATTACATAAACAAAAAGTTAGCAAGTGGTTTTCATTAAAAATAGACTTGCATACGAGTAATTTGACATTTTCTTGAACTTATGGAAATTTGAAATTGTAGATTCTAGGGAAGGGAAATGGAATTTGAAGGATGTAGTGGAACTGGTAGTGTGGTCAGTGGTGTATGTGTTGAGTTTTATGAATCTGGTGAAGGTTTTGGGTATTTGTTTGGGAGCTCACCGTGATAATTGTTGAAGTTATACCTTAAAATGAGGCAAACATGATTAAAGTTACACTTCATTTAATATCATTCGTTTGATGAGTTAATACTTAATGCTTTTAACTCATTGTGAACTTACACGAAGGACTCATAATGTTCATCCATCTGGACATTCTTTTGTTTAATCAATAAGAAAATGTTTTATCTATTTTTTTAGAACGGTTGTGTTAGTACAAATATAGTTAGTGTAGTTAGTGGGAGTCCATTCTTATTCGTTTACAGGAGGAAACCACCGTGGAGAGACTCGAACTTGAGACCTTTCACGTAGGAAAAGCCCCATGATGCTAGACAGACGTTGACGAGAAAATGTTTTTATCTATTGATTCAGAATGTTGATTAAACTTGTGAATATTCATACACTTTTGAGAATTTTCTTTTTTGAGTTTAGACATACGGGGACCCCTTTAAATTAGGGATGGCAAGGGGCAAGAAAAAACCCATAACTCATGGGTACCCGCACGTAAATGGGCGGGCAATCTTGTTATTTTTCACCCGCGGGCGGGTTGTGGGTAAAAATTTATACCCATCGGTAGGTGGCGGGTGAGTGACGGGAAATGCATACCCATCATGGGTGTACCCATTTAAGAAACCCATGAGTGTACCCGCCTAAATACCCACGGGTGTACCCCTAACCCATTTGTTTTAAAATAAAATTTATTATACTACTTAAATTTTTGTGAGGTTGTTGGTATATATCTATTAACTATCAAAGTCTCTAGACTACAGAGTAAACTAATAGTTTCTTTGAGTTATAAGACTAAAAGATGAATATGAAAGATCAAACTTTCAAAGATATATACATGATATATCTCAGTACGTGTATGTCATTTGGTGTAATGATGATTAATTTTTTTAGTTTCATACATGTCATTAAGTATTTTGTGAACTTGGTATTTAGAAGATTGATACGATGTCTTATTACCCAATTTCAGACTTAGCTTACATATCATGATTTTATGATTTTATTCCATTTCACAAACCCACAGGCGATGGGTACCCACTGGCATGGGTATGGGTAAAAAGTTATACCCATTGGTGAGTGATGGGTGGGTAACGGGTGAGAAAAAAATCACGGGTTCGAGTGACGGGTTTAATAAACCCATACATATTACCCACGAGTGCCATCCCTACTTTAAATACCCACTCACATAACAAGAATTTATAAACAACAAATTAAATTTGTGCCATTATAGGTCACATATTTACATAAATAATGTTATCATCCAACAAGTGTTAAAGTTACTAACTTTTTATTAAGAAGCCAATTTACTACACAAATCATGGTATTGTGGCTATAGTCCATGTGTTTATATAGTGCATCACACAAATCATTTACTGATTTTTTAGTTCCTTTTTTTTCGGTTTGTTTAGTTATTTGAAGTTTTTGATTATTTTAACCGTATTTCTTTTTTATTAACTTATTTAAAATGGTAATTTTAACTATTTGGTTGGAGAGTTTCTCAAAAAAATCAGTTATCATTAGGACACAAGCCGTTTGATATGAGGTGTTTAAAAATCAAATGGAAGTATAAAATGATAAACTTTTATAGAGTGACATCCTTACACAAATAAAGATGTTTTTCTGGCTCAACATGAGACCTTCCAGCTATCCAGAGATTATCTCTGTTGTGACTTTAAACCGTACCTCCAGATGTTATTTTAGTTGGTGTAATTGGATTAGAGTCCTTATAGAAGTGGCTATTTAAAATTTGTAGTTTCATCTTAGCTTGGTGTGTTGGTTATTGGTGGTCTAGAACATCGTAAAGATAATCAATGCTTAGCTATTTACCAATTAAGTTATCGGATATTACTTGAAGTTGTGTAATCACTTTCCAAAGACTTAGTGCTTGTTTTTGTTTTAGGCACATATCAAGAACCCTTCCCTTCTAAGTGTTTATGTTTTATGTGTGTTTTTTCATGCAGTTGTGATCCCTTTTATAGGGGATTTACTCAAACCCTAGTCAATGGAAATTATGAGAGGTTAATGGGCCTATTAATCTCTTCCATAATTAGCCTCTATAATTGTAGGAATTAGTGGTTACATGACCAATTTAAACATGGTCATTTAATGCAGTTAAACCTGTCATTTGAATAGTTAAAGTTGTTACAAACATTTAATGTTGAAAGTGCCCATATAATAGGTCAAGGTGGTTACAAACATTTAATGTTGAAATCTCTCATTTAATCTAACCACTAAAAGAGTCAGGAAAAATCAACGACTTGATGGGTGTACACTCCGTACCTCCAAATCTATTTCCATGTCTGACCCGATTCCCACAAGTGCATTAAATTTCTAATAATCATCCCCAATTTAGTACAATTCCTTTAGCATAAAAATTAAACGTTAAACAAAACAAGTGCATAAACGAAAATATCATGAGGATTGAATTTCCATCTTAGTACATTATACATTCAAATATTCGAGAATCAGAGTGTTCTAAGAATTAAACCCTTCAACCCATTTGAATACCTGAAGATAAACTACACACAAGTTTTCAAACACTTAGACGCTCTTGACATTATACAAGCCATGTGTCCATATCCAATTCATAAATGTCGTAATAGCCAAAGTCCGTGCTCTTTGAAATGAAAAAACCTCAACATTCATATAGGTGGTTCCTCTTTATTCATACTCCTGCTAAGCACTTTTTTCAAAGAACTTAACCATTGAGAAGTACGGACTTCATCATCCTTTTTAGCAGGTTCCAAGCACATCTTTGGGATGATTGTAAAATACGTGCTTTAGTCCACTGAACGTTTAGCTTTTCACATTGAACTCAGCTACCAAGTTTTCTCAGTAAGGAGTTGGATGTCCTAGCATTCAACGACTTGGTTGGTGTAACACCCCCAAAAATACAACAACGCAGCGGAATACCACTTTTGGGTGCTACTTCATAATACACAGCGCTAGATACAAGAGAACGACCACTAAGTGTCGTTTGAAAAGTAATCTGCCGGTTATGATTTAGATCCAAAATCTATCATGAATTTTAAAAATAACATTTGTCCTATCAAATTTGCATCACAAGAAAAGCTTGAATGTATAACTCCAATAGCACTTTCAAGAAATCCGAGCATATAATTTACCTGCGAAAAACATGCTTAAAATGTCAACATTAAAAGTTTGGTGATGTCATAGTGTCTGTAAATATTAACCCGTTATTTCCAATTAATGTATCTGCCTACTGTATCATTACATTGTCCCATATAAAACGGTTTAATGACGATTGTCTCCCTAACATATCATAAAATAATTGTATGACCATTTAGCAATCCTTAAATGGTCCTTCAAAATGTATGTATGATTTTTAGAAATTCAATTAGCTGTTAATAAGAAACACAACACCCCATTAATGGAAAAATAGTTAATTAATATGTTCCCCCCCGTTACGTGTCCCCCATCCAATGACACCCGGCAATAATAATAAAAGAATTATGATCCCTCCCGTTACAAAGGTGTCCCCTCCAATGACACCCGAGCAATAAATATGTACAAATGTGATTGTTGGCCATAAAAAGCACACTCTCCCAAACCGAAGCGCCTAATCCAGATCGTAAACCGACATGGTACATAAAACGTCGGTGTATTCCCAGTGATAGCTATCACCCGAAGGGATTGTCCGAATCCCAAATAGATCTATTTTTCATAACAGTCGTCGCTCACAACCTCTGAAGTGATTTACATGTCATTGCAACCTAAGCTAATCCGTAATCATCAAAAGTATAGTATGCGTTTACTTCAAAAGTAAAACCAAGTATTGTATCCTCCTCGCAGAGATATTTAAATGAGTAGGTAAACCAAACAGTAATTCAACCATGTTAATGCGTTTGTAAACAGTACGTCAGACAAGTATAAAATGAGCACCGGTAACAGTTTAATCAAACACTTAATTGAATTTTGTAATCAACATGTTCTCACAACCCAAAATATTGTAAAACATGTAAACACGTGGGCTATGAAACACACCTGATGTTGAAGAAGCATTGATAGTAGTAGGCATCTACTTATGCACAAACACGAACGAAAGGACGAAGCCTCGAACAAGATGCTGCAACTAATCTTAAAACTGCTTAAGTCCCACCAACCTAAGAATAAATTAATTTAGTTCCCTGATTATGTTAAGTTAACGCCTACGTTGATAAAGATTTAGATTTAACGTTGTAATGGTTTGGTGGTTGGTTAAATAAATAAATTTAAAATATAAGCAAAGAGTGTAATATATATTCTTTATATATTACCTATGAAAATAACCCTTATATAATTCCTACCGTGAATTATATAACAAAGACAGTCAAATTTCCAAAATATTAATGAAAAGTATATAATACCTTGCAGGTATTATATCATAGGTGTGGGTAAATAATTTAAACCATTAGTTTGACCTACTAAAAAACTTTGAAAAAAGTATAACCCATGTCTTTAATGTGTATAAGAATCAAACAAACCCATGTTATGTTATAGGTCTATAACCATTAAAAATAAAAACAATAATATTTTATAAATATCTTTCGTTTCTTCCGACAGGGTCGTGTCAAAATAGGTCATGCTCATTGTAAAAGTATATAGTTTTCGTCGTATTAATCTGTTTACTAGAAATAATACAAAGTTATTATCAATTTAGTCCGTTGTTATCGTTTTCTGAAATAATATAAACTCCAGTATAACATACTAAGTAATAAAAACTTCTATAAATTTCCGCCATTGACATTTTTCCATTTATAAATCGTTTCCATTATTTATAAAGACTATCTGACTTTTCCCACTTAATTCAATGAGAATCAATATGCAAACCCCCACGTTTTTTAAATATTATAACATATATATTTATATCGAACCGAGCAGAATAATAAATATTACATTTATAAACCATTTTAAACCACCAATATATATATCCAGTTTTCATGTTAATATACCTTAAGTTGTAATTTATTTCACCGTTTGTCATGGAACCAAATGTACCCTTTTTATTGTTTCGCTAACTACAAACAACCCCATGTGTGTACCTAAATCCAAGCCCAAACGTGACCCCTTGATGTGCCCCTCTGTCCCAAACACACCCTTTTGGTCAATTTACACAGGCCAAAGACGCATACCCCTTGTGGGTGGGGCTGTTAAGACCAAACCAACCCTTGTGCTGGTTTTC
Source organism: Tanacetum coccineum (assembly GCA_026074375.1). NCBI lineage: Eukaryota > Viridiplantae > Streptophyta > Magnoliopsida > Asterales > Asteraceae > Tanacetum > Tanacetum coccineum. The sequence goes on along the minus strand of BQNB010179757.1, from coordinate 1,346 downwards.
ATTAACAAACGCAACACCTCTTTGATATGGAAGTCAACCAAACGCAGCCCTTGCTGTCGGGTGGGAAAGCCATACCTTACCATAGTTATGCTGTCACAGCAAATGCGGCCTAAGCGGGGCGGCTGACCCGATACCGACCGCACCCTTGCAGTGCCGAAAATCAAACCAACGCCCCTAGTTGATCATAAACAACACCAAATGCCCTCCTGGGGCTGTTAACAACAAACAAACGCCCCTATGGCTGCCAAGATCAAAACCAACCGCACCCTTGCGGTGCAAAACCAAACCGAACGCACCCTAGGTGCCTCGGGACATAATCAAACGCACCCTTTTCTTGCTATCAATAACCCGAAACAAACACCACCTTGTGGGCTGTTTTTCAGTCGAGAACTAAGACCACAACAACCGAAACCATTAACAAAACAGCCACAGCCCGACACCTTGAGGGTGCGGCTGTGGTGATAATAAACCGAACGCACCCCGGCTGTTGTGAAAACCCAATGCACCCTTTCGGTGTAAATGAACCAACAAAAACACCCTTGTGGTGTTCTTACCAAAACTGAACGAAATCTTTCATGCTACACCACCAACCAACGCATCCCTTTTGGCTGTCGCGGTGGTGGTGGTAGTGGTGACGTGATGGTGGTACGTGGAGATGACGACGTGGTGTTCGGTGGGTGGGTGGCTGAGGAACCCATATTCCTCAAGCGCACCCTTCGGTGCTTACAAGAAGCCAACCGTACCTATTTTTGTGACGAGGTGGAGGTGGTGTCAATGGTGCTGGTGATGATATTGATGGCGGTGGTGGGCTGCCGTGGCGGCTGTGGTGGCGTCGGTGGGTGGTGGAGGCGCGTGGTGGTGGGGATCGGGTAGATCCGGGAAGGATCTATCTTTTCTTCATTTTGGGACTCGCCGGAAAAAGTCCACCGGAAAAGTTTTCCTGCGGCGGCGGCGTGGCGGTGGCCGAAAACCGGTGGCCGGCCGGTGGGGATGGCATGAGAGGGGAAAGAGTGAATTGGTGGGGTGTGTATGTTTTTAAATTTATGTGAAATGATTTTTATAAAAAATTTAATATAAAATTTTATATTTATATTAAAACTTTAATATAAAATGATAAGTTTATTATAGTTGAGGGGTCATTTTGTAAATTTCTTTGTATAGTTTTGATAAAAGTGGTCCGTGACTCGTTTGGACGATTTAACAAATGATTCGAGTCGCGAAACTCGCGCCATTGTTTTTCAAATCATTTTTTCGATAAAAATGAGTATTTATTTGATAATATTTTAGAAATATTTTATAACAATAAATAAAATATCTGTTATTCGTTTTGTGAACCGGTTACGTCT
>BQNB010179756.1:0-12742 GCA_026074375.1 Tanacetum coccineum | reverse complement strand
CTTTTATTATTTTAGACACTCAGTAAAAGGACAAGGTTATATAGTTTTAAGATTATTAATTTGCTATTATACAATAACCCAACAAACAAACGAAAACATATACTTTTACAAATGAGACAACTATTTTAGCTACAACCCGTCAAGGAAACGAAATACTAATTTATAAAATATTATTTTATAAATCACGGCTAGAAAATAAAGTCATAACTTTGGCACAAACTTTAGAAGCACCGTTTACTTAATTAGTAACTTTAAAGCGTGCGTTTACTTTTATGCAAGAACGTTTATTAATTAAATTGGTGATTTTCGAACACGTGTCGAAATGTGTTGTTTCAATTATTTTTCTCACGTTCCTTATATAATGCTTGTAAAGTATTGTATACCTCGATTATTCTTTTGGTTGTTTGTTTTTGTTATATAATTCACCATATGAATTATATACTTGTCCATTTTTCATATGTAATATATACGGAATATATTACATACTTTGCTTTTACTTTTCGATTTATTTTATTTAACCAACCACCAAACTATTACAACTTGAAATCTAAATTATTTATCAACGTGTTGCGTTAATGTAACTATCCATCGGAAAACCAAAATACATTATCCTAGGCTAGTAGGTCATAACCGTTAAGATTAACGTCAACTTCTTGGTCGATCTGTTCCGTTTCCGTTAGGTTGTGCTTAATATGTGCATTCCTTCCAATCGTTCTTCATCATCGAGGTGAGTTCATAGCCCCACCTTTTCTGTTTTAATGGTTTTCATAAACTGTTTTCAGGGTGAGAATACATGGCTGTTTTCTTATGAACTAATTAAAGCTTGATTTGTTTACTGCATCATACATGATCATTGAATTTTTATATATGAAAACCATGAGTTTTGAGCACATTATTTGTTTTACTTTGGACACAAGTGTTTTCAAATTGTATGATATCCAGATTATTGCCTGAATATTATTGCATAAGTTACCACATTACCGTTTAAGTCCCTACTTATCATGAACCGTTAATTACTATTGTTGTAAGCGCGAGTGTTATGGATAGATCTATCGGGACTGACAATCCCCACCTGGAATTTTTGGTCACAAGTTGACCATGGTGCATTTAACATTGTGATGAAATTTTAGGTTGTTGGCAAGCATCCTATACTTACCTGGGGCATAAAACTAGTTAAGGTTTCGGGGTCATGAGCTTAGTGCAATAATATACATTTCATTTAGACTTGGTGAATTTGTTTCTCTTGTCTACATTACTTGTTTTGGACTATGGAATACGTACATAGTCTGCCATTACTTAAGTCTTGTGGTCCACTACTAAACGTTACTTGATTTATTGAATCACTACTTTGATTTCGGAAACAATGCTTTGAAATGTTGTAACGCTACTTTTCTTACTAAATTATTTCTTAAATTAATTCAATACTGTTTTTACCTAAACCTATGAATTCACCAACATTATTGTTGACGTTTTTACATGTATTTTCTCAGGTTATTATTTTGCTAGCTGAGCATTGGGAGCATTCGAGTCGCGTGGATATATTTTTGAAGGCTTTACAATTTGAGTACCATTCGATAAACGTTTTGAAAATGTTTCCTATTACATTACTAATGGGATCTGTCATAACTCTGATATTTCATAAAAATTATTGAATGGTTGACCTTTCAAAACGTCTCACTTAGAGTCATTTTCTGTAACTTGTACTTTGTGCCTTGAAGTCGCACCCCAATGTTACTGTTCCGCTACCGTCTGATTTTTGGGGTATGATAGACTGGTATCAGAGCACAGGTTATAGAGAACCAGGTCGTTTTCAAAACCTGGACTATAACCTTCGATATCCGCGCGCGCATGCTCGTGATCCCTTATATGTCATCTTTTGCATCTCTACTTCTATTACATGGGTAACGAGTATTTAATACTTGGCTATGATTTCGCTCTCTTACATCTATCTTATGACGTCTTACTATTTACCTTATATCGGTCTGTTATATAAATATTGATCACTCTGATTTTCGTGTACTTTCTGATTTCTCATTTACTCCCTTGAACGTTGATACTGGTATTATATAAGGATACCTATACATGTTGGCTAATTTCTTCTTGATCTCTTACGATTAACTTCAAGCATTTACGCGACTTTAATTTATTCCCTTTTGACGATATCAAAATTCGGCATAGTTTGTCAATTCCATTAGTTATTTTACCATTTGACTCCGAGTTGGAACACTCTTCTTATGCTTTTGAATCACATGTGTTGTTTCATAATCCATCATTTTGAAGCCTTTCGGTTGATGGGAGTACGACCTTAACTTGTCACCTCGGATCGTGCCGTCTTTTTTTACTTTCCTTTGGAACGCGATTGACTAACGTCTCATTATTCTTCTCGCTACTTCTTATGATTTTGAAAAAACCATGCAACCAAGGAAACTTCTTCTTATTAACGTTACATTGTTTTGATATCGTGTTTTGTGCTGGCGGTACTTAAGTAGGATGATTTATAATCGTCTTATTGAAACGAATTGGGACGCCTCTTCATTTGAAAAAGGAAATTATAAACCGCCGAACCATAAGTTTATAAATTCTTACTTACAAGGATTGGGACGCCTCTTTTTGTAAGTGAAAAATTATAAATGAGTGGGCTTATGTGTATCTGACATAGCGTGTGTTCGTCTATATGAATCATTCTTTGGGCTATGAACTTCTTTCGACGCGTAATATGTGATATGGATTTCTTTCCGAATGTGTATCAACCGTCGCAAACCCTATGGAGATAAGTCGAATGGAGCACCGGGACGGTGCTCCCTTAAAGCGGGAAGACTGTAATAACCGGAAAATTTCGGAACTTTAAATGACTATTTTACCCTTTGACTTTTTGGGTCTGACTTAACTTTTTGACTTCTGACATTTTATTGTCACATAAAAGCGATTACTGTGTAACCGGTAAATTGTCGAAACATATTTAAATAATAAATCATATTCATTATTACATATTTGTCGTTTATAAATTTGATTTTCTATCTCACTTGGCTTGAAAAGGAGAATATCTCGTTAATTTTGAAAACCGCACACAACGCGTACCGACACGAAGATAATTAAATTATATTTAATTATTACTTTTTATTAAAGAAAAATATTTAATAAATTATTGATCATTTTATTCAAAAACGTTTGTCTTAAAACGTGAATATTCAAGTTAAAGTTTATTGTTTTCGAACAAAGCTTACCCGTGATACCCGATGATTACACAAATAATTAATAAACACTTTAAATAAAATTTATAAATAATAGTCATGTAAATACACACTTTTCGTGGAAAAATCATTTAGAATGCAACGGCGAAAATTTCGTGTCTTGAATCAAACGTTAACTAGCCCAAACGAGTCCCGAACCGATATTTACAAAAGTTTACACTTTTGGTACCTGTGATAATATTTACAAAATCCACCCTATACTTTGTTACACTTGCCACTTTATTTTATAAGTTACGAACAAACGAAAAATATACTTTTACAAATGAGATAACTATTTTAGCTAAAACCCGTCAAGGAAACGAAACACTAAATTATAAAATATTATTTTATAATTCCCAACTAAAAGATAAAATCATAACTTTTGTAAAAGTTTTAGAAACATCGTTTATATAATTCGTAACTTTAAAACGTGCGTTTACTTTTATGCAAGAACGTTTTATTAATCTAATTAGTGATTTCCGAACACGTATCAAAATGTGTTGTCTCAATTATTTTTCTCACGTTCTTTATATAATGCTTGTAAAGTATTGTATACCTCGATTATTCTTTTGGTTGTTTGTTTTTGTTATATAATTCACCATATGAATTATATACTTGTCCATTTTTCATATTTAATATATACGTAATATATTACATACTTTGTTTTTACTTTTCGATTTATTTTATTTAACCAACCATCAAACTATTACAACTTGAAATCTAAATCTTTTATCAACGTGTTGCGTTGATGTAACTATCCATCGGAAAACCCAAATACATTATCCTAGGCTAGTGGGTCATAACCGTTAAGATAAACCTCAACTTCTTGGTCGAGCTGTTCCGTTTTCATTAGGTTGTGCTTAATATGTGTCCTCCTAATCGTTCTTCATCGTCGAGGTGAGTTCATAGCCCCACCTTTTCTGTTTTAATTGTTTTCATAAACTGTTTTCGATGTGAGAATACGTGGTTGTTTTCTTATTAACTGATTAAAGCTTGATTTGTTTACTACATCATACAAGATCATTGAATTTTTATATATGAAAACCGTGAGTTTTGAGCACATTATTTATTTTACTTTGGAGACAAGTGTTTTCAAATTGTATGTTATCAAGATTATTTCCTGAATATTACTGCATAAGTTACCACATTGCCATTTAAGTCCCTACTTATCATGAACCGTTAATTACTATTGTAGTAAGCGCGAGTGTTATGGATAGATCTATCGGGACTGACAATCCTCACCTGGAATTTCTGGTCACAAGTTAACCATGGTGCATTTAACATTGTGATGAACTTTTAGGTTGTTGGAAAGCATCCTATACTTACCTGGGGCACAAAACTAGTTAAGGTTTCGGGGTCATGAGCTTAGTGCAATAATATACATTTCATTTAGACTTGGTGAATTTGTTTCTCTTGTCTACATTACTTGTTTTGGACTATGGAATACGTACATAGTCTGCCATTACTTAAGTCTTGTGGTCCACTACTAAACGTTACTTGATTTATTGAATCACTACTTGGATTTCTGAAACAATGCTTTGAAATGTTGTAACGCTACTTTTCTTACTAAAATATTTCTTAAATTAATTAAATACTGTTTTTACCTAAACCTATGAATTCACCAACATTATTGTTGACGTTTTTGCATGTATTTTCTCAGGTTATTATTTTGCTAGCTGAGCATTAGGAGCATTCGAGTCGCGCGAATATATTTTTGAAGGCTTTACAATTTGAGCACCATTCGATAAACATTTTGAAAATGTTTCCTATTACATTACTAATGGGATCTGTCGTAACTCTGATATTTAATAAAAATTATCGAATGGTTGACCTTTCAAAACGTCTCACTTAGATTCGTTTTCTGTAACTTGTACTTTGTGCCTTGAAGTCGCACCCCAATGTTACTATTCTGCTGTTGTCCGATTTTTGGGGTGTGACACCACTATTATGAACAGTAGCATGTTTTTATAAAATTACTTTTATAAGAATACTTTTTATCGTAAACTTGTAAATAGCGTATCTTCTTTGTTATAGCTCGGATTTTCAAGTGCCTTATATGTACGGTTTCATAATGAAATGTACTATTTTTAAAAAATATAAAATAAATATTTTAAATTCGTAATTAAAACAGTAGGTTTTATAAAAATACTTTAAAACTTGTTTTTATTAGTTTTTAACTTAAATAAAATAGTACAAGTCCTCTATTTTATGATTTATACACTAGCTTGTGTATATTTATAGTCTTCTAATATGTGTCCATAATGATTGTCCAAGAAAAATGTCCATCATAATTATTTACATACATAAAAATATAACTAGGTGATGATTAACCATATAACAATTATATAAAATATGAAATGAATGATTTGAAGAGACTAGGGTTTATTGAAGACCTTAATATGATGAGTGAACATGATCCAAACAATCAAACCCCAAGTACTAACCCTAAATACTTGATATAAAACCCTAACTTGCTTAAAAGAATATTAAGATATGTTAAGGGAACATAACACTTAGGTCTCTGGTACCCAAAGGGTACGGGGGTAAATGTGTTGGTATATGCCAATTCGGATCATACGGGTTATGTAGTTGATAGAAAAAGCACAAGTGGAATTTGCACATTTGAGGGATCTTGCTTAACATCATGGTTTTCAAAGAAGCATACATCACTTGCTAAGTCCATAACCGAATCCAATTATGTGGCGGCTGTAAGGGCTTTTTAGCAAGCGTTATGGATGAAGCAAGCGTTTGTGGACTATAACATCATGTTAAACGAGGTTCAAATACGATGTGATATTAAATGCACTATTAATCTAACATCAATTCCCATTGATTACCCTCAAACAAAGCACATAGAAATAAGGCACCACTTTTTGAAAGATAATGTAGCCAAAAAGCATATCACTATAGATAAAATCCCTTTAGGAGAAAACATTGCAAACATTTTAACAAAACCATTAGAAAAGGATCAAATTAGTTACCTTAGATTAGGATTGGGATTTATGATGCAAGAAGAAGAAAAGGAAGAAGAGAAAGGACATGATGAGATGGAAGAGTGTACTTTAAACAATTAACTAATATTGCACACATACACAAATTGGTACTTTGTACTTAAGCTTGGTAATTTATGCTAAACTATGGTTATTAACTACTAAAACAAACTAATCATACTCTTCTAATAATCCTATATAGTACTCTCCATCTCTCATCTCATATAAAACACCATTAAATCATCAAGAAATCTTGACAAGAGAATGTCAAATTCGGAGGGGTCAGTAAATAAGGGATAAATGGGGGAAAACTCAAAGAAGTTGAAAAGAAAATTTGAAACAATAAAGGGATATGAAGGTGATGAAAGAATAACATTTGAATTTATCTTGAGAGGATTTGTGGAAAGTGAGAATTGGGATAAGGTTAAAGAACCCTTAAGTCCAAAGTTGAATGAGGATGAGTACTCTATTTGTTGTGAGAATACAACTCATATGCTGAATACCCTCAAAGAAGCAAGGATGGAGTCAAGAGAGATGTTTTTATCCATTTATCATAGTCTAAATATGCTTCTTGATATCATATCCAAGATGAACAGGAAGTTGGAGGATCATAAGATCAAAAGTAATGACAAGGGAAAGGAGAATGTTAATGACTTCTAGAAAATAGGATCCTAGAAATGCTTAAATAAGTGAAATCTTATATTTTGTGAAAGGCACTAGTATAGTGTTTTTATGTCAAAGAACTAGTATAGTGCTTTCTATATAGATGTATGGATCCATAAATTTAATGATGCTATGAAGTGTATTTTTCTAAATATAGAGCATATTTATTGCCATGATTCTATTCATTAATGTCTCCAATATTCCAAATGGTAAGCTAACCTATGTTGGACATGCACATGAGTATATGTTTATTGCTTGTGTTGTTTTGCGTTTGCTTGTTGCTAGTTATAGCCAAGAAGACTCTCGAAGGTAATGCGCTTGACCTATGGATCCCCGCCTTGGAATAAGGGGGAGCAACGATCTATGGGGAGCACGTACAATGGTATCTATTCTTTTTTTTGGGCAAAGGGTTTCCCTGGTAAAGTTTATTACTCCAAAAAATAGTTAAGTACAAACGATAAGGATGAGTCCCACATCTCCGCCCGTTACATAGGCAAAACTACTTCCTTAAAGGAAGATACACAAAGTGAATAAACTACAAAAGAAACAAGAATAAGTATTTCTTCTTACGACCTTAAACTTTGATATCCAAATTATCGCATATATCTTGAATCTTGTCGCGAATATCCTGGCCTTCATACATATCATCATCGTATGGGTCAAAATCACAGTCACCATTCACATAAGATTCCTTCCATTGTTCCAATAGACTATTAGTACCATAGCCAACCTTCTTTGAAGCCAAAAAATTTGCCATATCGTTATCAACTGATGCAACTTCATCCTCACTATCATGATCACCCGAAGAATCAACATTTGTCAAATGTTAACCCTCATCATCCACAAGGGTGACCTTTCCTTTAATAATAAGTCTTTCCATTATATCAATTTTTTCAACAATAGGGGTAGTACTAGTACTACTAGATTCCACATTCCAGAATGAGGATCCACTAGAATTGGCATTTTTACTAGCCAGATTTAAAGTCCCACCATTTGTACCCAAATTAACATCATTTTCAACCGAATTAAGCACATCAAATAGGTTTGAATTACTAACCTTTATTGTAAGCTCCACATCTTTCTTCTTATTACCATTAGTGTTGACATTGTTCTTTTTAGAAACATGTCTATACACTTGATTGACCGGTTTAAATCCCACTTTAGGACCAACCGGAACACCTCTAGGAGTTTGGCTAGGCTTCTTCATGTTCTTCACCACATCTGAGTCTATATTCTTAGGACACTCAAGTTGAACATGACCAAAAACCTTACAACACGCACATCTGGTTGGTTTCCACTCATACTCAACACGAACATTACACGTATAGAACCCCTCCACATCAATGGTATCTATTCTTTCTTATACACAGATATCAACCTTTCACCAAAAGAACAAGATCCCACCTTTTTGATTTGACAAAAAGGGGAGAAGGAAAGTAAAGCATTGATGCTTATTGAATCGGGAAAAGCAAGCTATTATGAAAGCAAAAAAGCAATAGCGCATGTGGGAGTGGCAAAGCTATGTAAGACTCATAAGGTAAAGATAATGTTCAAGCTTTACCAAATTACAGGGCCAAGAACAAGACGCGAACTTCATCAACGGCAGTCTTTATTTTTTGCTACGTTTGTAATTCTATTTGCTTTCTAAAATTTTATTTGTCATCATCAAAAAGGGAGAGATTGTTGGTGTAACATTGACTAGGATCTCCTTTATATATTAATGATGACAAATAAACGTTCGTAAAACATAAAATCACAAACGGTAGCTTAAATCCGTAAAACCAGACTTTCCTGTCTGGCGCGCTGGGCGCGTCTCAGCGCATGGCCAGCGCGCCACAAGTGAAGTCTGTTTTACGGGTTTTACAAATGGCAGCTTTCCTCTTACCAGACATAAGTGGAAAATTCAATAAAGGTATGTACATGATATTTGAGCATTTGGGAACACTCCAAATGAGGTTTAAACTTAGAGATGAGCAAAAACGAATCCTCCCGTTTTGCCATAAAATGGCAACTCAAACCTTTTATTAAACGCCTCTAGCCAAGGCCAAGACTTCTTTCTAAACCTAGTATGATCATATATTCAACATACCAACAAACAAAAGTATTCATTTGACCTTAATCCGGATTTACGTTGTTGCTACGCGTAACGGGTTTTACTCTCTTATTGGTCAAACTAAGTCAAATGTCACTTTGCGTAAACGCATCCTTTCCCGTTATGGGATATGCTTTACTTAAGATGCAAAGCACTTAGCTTGTTTGCATCAAGATGATTAGTGTTCAAATCCATTGTTGATTATCATGGATTAAATTCTAAATGACTAATTGAGTTTGTAGTATTTGGAAGTTAAACATACTTTGACTCTTCTCAATTCCTTACCCATAAATGATTTATAAACTCACATGTACAAGTCCACACTCTTTTATACAAATCCTAGAACCCACTTTTCCAAATCACTTGTTTACCTTTCTTACCTAACAATTGATTTCATCATTTACACACCTTAAACACTTTCTTCTTAAACAATCCTATAATCACAGTGGCCCACTCTTTTATTTCTTATTGGCAAGTGATTTTAAACCCAAATCAATCCTTTGATTTCATCCTTATCTTCATCTTCAAATCTACATACACATAAGCCTTTACCAAATAACAACCAAATCCTATCCTCAACAATGCCAGCTCACATTCCCATACATAATGTACTATCCTAGTAGTTGTTGTACTCTATGTTTCCTACATTCCCAACCAAATATCTCCCATATCTATCAAAACATTCTTCACCACATATCCACTATTCACCCTCTTCCTCACAACATTTAAATTACACACATTTGAAGTTGGTTGACCTTGAGCATAAGAATGTGCTAAATGATTTTGAAATTTAAATTTCAAATCTTTCCCCCTCTTTCTCTCCAAGTAAACAATATTCCAAGAATATTCTATTGTACCCTAACTAGCCATTTCTAATCTTTAGTTGGATCCCAACTAAGCTAGTTACACTTTGAGGAATACCTAAAATACCCATTCCGATAATTATTTTCTCTCTTTACTTTATCGGATAAGCAAAATGCTTTTAATACTTCACAAACGTTTTATCAAATGGCTATTTGAGTTGGTTGACCTTGAGCATAAGAATGATTGAAAGGTCATAGCGTGAAGTACAATTCGGGGTTTAACAAGTACGGTATTTAAAATGCCAAAGTCCAGAAGAAAAACAATCTCGGGAATCTGGCGCGCTGGCCACGCGCTAACGCATGGGCAACGCGCCAGACTCGAATTGTTTTTCACAATTTGGGACTCTTGGCCTATAAATACCCACCCTTGGCCTTTGTATTCTTTACGTCTTGCAAACATTCTTTCCTTTCCTTTCTCTTCTCTAATCCTCTAAGTCTAAACATCAAGTGTTCTTAATATTCTAGTCTATCATCTATTAAAGAACACACATCTTCGCAAGAGAGCCACACAAGTACCTAATCCATACTTATGTGTTTTGTCGAGGGTCTTCCTTCTCATACACTTTCTACTAGAATCGAGTCTCTAGGTTAGGTTAGGACTTGATTCAACAATCAATCTTTCCTTATTATCGAGTTGTAAGGGAAGTCTTGTATCCTTAGGATCAAGCCTAGATCATTGGGGATCTAGTTGGGGTTTGGTAAGCTTCCAAGGGGAAGTTGGTAGTGTTCCTAGTTAATCTAAGTGATCCTAGAGGTTAAGTGGAATCACGGGTTCTTAGGGGTGGATTATGAGGGCGAAATACCGTAGGTAGTAACTCTTCTGTGTGAGCGCCGAGCTTTGTTGAAAGTCGATAGAGTTAATTTGTAATACGGTTTATAGTCCACCATAAGGATTATACTAGTATAGTATCAGAGTCGTGGATTCGTAACTGGACGCACGGAAGGACTAAACCCCTCTTCCCGAACCAGTATATATCGTGGTGTCTTTCTCTTTCTTTATCTCCATCTACTTATTATTTCTTTGCTAAGTACATCATTGCACCACTCGGCTCTTTCGAGACTTGAAGTTTTATAAACTTTGAAGAAGTCAAGAAAACCATATTCACCCCCCTCTACGGTTCTACAAGCTACATAGATCTCACAATATTAACATTAGCTGGACATGGAACAAGCACCCACATACCGTTAGTAATTAAAGCATTATATTCATCTAACATAGCCTTTTGCTAATTTGGGTCACGAAGGGCATGGACATGAGACCGAGGAAGGGGCGAGGTAGTGGTAGTGTGAAGACTCAGACGATTAATGGGTTTAGAAATACCATCCTTTTCACGAGTGACCATCGGGTGAGTATTAGATATAGTCGCAGTATTGGGAGTGGGTGCGGGTATTTGGGCAGTAGGATTAACGGGTGGATTAGGTTGTTGGGCCTAGTGGGCTGGCTATGAAGATGAAGCAAATTGGGCTTGCTTACGTCGAGAAGAATGTTGTGTCTGCATTTGAGGTGGAGCTAGTTGGGCACGCTGGGAAGTAGAAGGTGATGTGGCCAGGAGAGTTGTTTAGGCCGAAGAAGTTGGGCTGGGAATTGGCCCAGTGGGAGTGAAAGGTGGTGTAGTAACATGAGTTAAATTTGGTGTAGGTAATAAATTGGTAACTAAAAAATCATAATTAGGCGGTTGAGTGTGGGTCATGGATCTGAAAGGAAAAACATTCTCATCAAAGGTTACATGGCGGGAAATGATGATTTTGTTTGTGAATAAGTCAAGGCATCGGTATCGGCGATGATTGGATAGATAGCCAAGAAAAATACAAGGCATAGACCGTGGTTGTAAGGCGTGGACCGGGGTTGTAAGTTGTGGTCAACATGTAAACGGGGGTAGCAAAGACACCCAAAAAACGAAGATCATGATAAATGGGTTGCTTATGGTATAGTTTGGTGAAAGGCATTTCATTCTTAAGAGCCGTAGAGAGTAAGATATTTAAAAAGTATGTAGCCATATTAAGTGCTTTGACGCAATAAATATGAGGGATGTGGGCTTGAAAAATAAAGTGCGGACAAGGTTATTAATAGTTCAGAGCATACGTTTCTATTTTCCGTTTTGTTAGGATGTCTTAGGACAAGAAAAATGGAATTGTATGCCATGTTGCCGAAAAAGGGTATGAAAACGAGTATTATCAAATTCACCCCCGTGGTCACACTGCAAGGACTTAATATCAACATTAAATTGCTTATTAAAAATTGCACGAAATTCAACAAATTTAGCAAATAAATCAGATTTATGATGAAAGGATAAACCCAAAGATAATGAGAAATATGATCTAAGAAAATAACATAGTATTTGAATCCACTAACCCTTGAAGTCGGAGATGTCCCTAAATCTGAGTGTATGATATCAAATACAGACTCAACATGCGACTCAGCACTGTAAAAAGGAAGCTTAACATGTTTTCCTAACTGACAAGCATGACACAAGTTCGACTCTTTAGAACTATTGCAATTTATTAAACGACGCGACACTAAATTACGAAGCACATCTTCACCAAGATGTCCGAAGCGTCTGTGGCACGTAGAATTACTAAAAGACAACAATGGTAATGGAATGGAGGAAGGTTGGTGGGTAACAGGATAAATGTCTCCATTTCTATCACAACGAAGAATAAGCTGACGCGTCTGGTAATCCTTTACAGAAAAACCAAAAGCGTCAAATTCAACAGAAACATCATTGTCTTTTGTAAATTGACGAACATAAATTAAGTTTTTAATTATATTGGGAGTTACAAGGATGTTATTTAAATACAAAGGTTTATGAGGTGTCAGCAAAGAGCTATGTCCCATATTGGTGACGGGTATAGATTGGCCATTGCCAACAAGTATAGACGGATATATGCTTTGATTACTAAGGG
>BQNB010179754.1:0-12742 GCA_026074375.1 Tanacetum coccineum | reverse complement strand
GCGATTTAACTATAAGATAATAATTAAAAGCGAACGCGTAAAACTCTAAAAATAAATAATGGAATTTATTAAAGTTAAAAAAATAACCTTAAAATGAGAAATGTTACAGATTGGATTTTCTATTACTACTAATTAAAACAAGCAATTAAAAACAATTAAAGCACTTAACAAATTACGGAAAACAAGTAAAATGCGACAATTAAGTAAGTTAACTAAATTTTACTCCTAAAAATGTAAACTAAATTTCTAACCCTAAGATAGGACAACAAAAAAAAATTAGGAAAAAGAAAAACATTTTTTTGATTATTTTTGAATTTATTATGAATTAAAAACTAATTTAATCTAATTAAATCTTAAAAAATAGCAAATTAAGTACTAAAAATTTGGAAAAATGATTTTTAAACTTATAAAAGTCTAAAATAACATAAAAGCAAAGAAAATTATTTTTAACTATTTTTATTATTAAAATCCTATTTTTAAAATTTAAAATAAAAGCTCAAAAATGAAATTTAAGATCTAAAAAGTGTAAAAATGATTTTACTGGATGTAAACCTAAAGCTATTTTTTATAAAACTAAAAACTATTTTTTTGTATTTTTCTGAAACTTTTTTCTATTTTTTATTGATTTTATAAGATTTTAACTTTCGAAAATTGATTAAAAATAAAATTTAAGCTGGAAAAATCTAAAAAATTCAGGGTAAATCTTAAACACTAGCAGGAACACAAGAAAAATAAGAAAAACCAATTTGCTAAACGAATAAGCCCTCAAATGAGCTTATATAGCTACGACTTATTATAAAAAAGGGAAATGAAATTGTGTATAAGTATTAGATTGTGTATGATATGGATGGATGAGCTAATGTAGCAAACTGGTTAAGACGTGTGTGTTGTGTGTGGGAGGTCGTGGGTTCGAGTGTGGGCAACCCCTTTTTACTATTTTTGACTTTTAAAAAAAACTAAATACTAGAACTTAAAAAGGACACTAAAATAAGCTATTTTAATAAAAGGGACTTAAGCTAAAACTAACTAATAAGCTCTAAAACAGCTTATCAAAGCTGCTGTCACAGTAAGTAGGGGTTTGGGCTTATTTTCACTTAAACAACTATATTAAGCTCAAATTAAGCTTAATTCTAAAAAGGAAAAGTGTTCTAGAAAGCTTATAAGTTGCTTAATCTAAAAATGAAAAGAAACCTAAGCTAGAAACAATTTTAAGCTACTGAAAATGATAATAGAACAAGCTAACTCAGAGATTAAGCTTAATAGCACAAAAACCAATTAAGCTCAAAAGCTCAATAAGCCATTTTAGACTTCAAGCTTTTGCAAACTAGAAAAACAACTAATGAGCTATGAAATTAAGCTATTAAAACAGTTATTACCATTAAGAAATCTAAAATTAAATCATAAAACTTTTACCCTACTGTTTTTGGCTTTTGAGGATTTTAAGTGACTATTGACAGCAAAATTAAGCTAGGAAAATAAGCTAGAAAATAAAATTAAAGACTTAATCTATATTAAGCTATAACTAAACTTTATCCTACTTGAACCTTAAAAACTAAAACCTAGGATTATCTAGCTAAAAATTAAGCTAAAAGTGATAGTAGGAACTCATTAGTTCCTACTGATGCACTTTGCTTAAGTGCAAACCAAGTAGTGCAGGTTACCTAAGGGTAAACCTGCACTTAGTCACACTCAAATAGAGTGTACAAACAAAATGCAAGCAAGATCTAAGCCTTTGAGGGCTTAGATCAAATTTTCACAAGCTAAAGGTTTAAGACAAAATGCCCTGGTGCTGACACACTTAAAATAAGCCTAAACTTTATAAATTTCCAAAACTAACTTATGAAAACTCACTTCCTATTGTTTTTAACTAAAATCAAAGCTGTCTCAAAAGGTATGAACCAAAACTATTGACTTTTGATAGTCAATTTAGCTTAATCCAAACACTTGACAGATTTAAAAAAAACTTCATAAAATGAAATCCACTTATCAAAAGCCTAATACCAGATGATTATGAGCTTAAAACAAACTTAATAAACATGAATTAACAGCTGAATTTAACTAGAAATCAAAGATCTATACTATGCTATCTAATATTTTTGGTTTTTAGGTTTTTTTTAGACAGAAACTGAAAATCTAAGATTAATATCTATAAAGCTAAAAACAGATGAAGATTTATAACTACTAAGCACTAGAAGAGATAAATAAGCACAAATAAGACAATAAGCTAACAAATTAATAAGCAATGAGGCAGATAAGCAAAGATCTATACTAATGAACTATTAAATGCAAATTATAAAAATAATAAAGGAAACTTACTTTAACCTCTAGCTAAACAAGAGGAACCAAATTTGGCAGCTACAAGCTCTCCTAGCTTATTAATAAGCTAGGAGTTAAGTCCATAGAGATCCTTCCAGGATTGATCTCTCTTCCAAATAAGCTCAAATCCAATAAATTCCATGGTAAATGTAAGTTAAACTATTTTAAGGTTTAGAAAGGTTTATTTCTGAATTGATTAAACTCTATTTCAGCTTATAGACTGAAAGAGCTTATTAAGAGCTTATTGAGAAAATTTGGCTAATTTAGAGAGCTTATGAAAAAGAGACTTGGAGAGATTAAGAACAACTGAATTTCATTAATAAAAAGCTTGCTTACAATACTTTAAAAGGAAAATTACAAGATTAAAAACAACATTAAGCTAGGAATTTAAAATTTAAGCTAAAACTAAATTAAGGCTACGTCTTTGTGTGTGAAGAGTGAGGCTCTATTTATAGCCATTTGGTGAAGCTTCCAGACCCTCTTGCCTTGCTCTCCAATCTTTCAATCTCATCCCTTGAATCTTCTAATCATTGCCAAATGATTAATAGCCGTTTGATCAAATTGTGTGCACTCAAGGATTGCCAAGCTGTCATTCCTTGATGTGACAGCTTGTGCTTCTTTCGTGAGTAGTTTAGTGCAAAAACCCACCAATATGTGTGCTTTCTCCATCCCCACGTGGCTTGAGCTTGAGAGTGAGCTAGAGTGAGCAATGATTAGACTATAATATCCCTGCCATTTTGTAGAGAACCTCTTGAATTACCAAAATCACCCTTTAATTTCTATTTGCCCTTTGTTTTAACTGCTTGGTGAAATGGGAGAGATGAATGAACAGTAAAATGCCCTTCGCGCCTTTTTTTATAACTGAAAGAGGGGTAAAATCATTTTAAACTTTGGGAAAGTGACATATTTGGCCCTTGTGTTTGTTTTCCCCTTTTTCTAGTTATAAACTAGTTTTGGAAATTGCAAAACTGGCCCTTGTGGTTTATAAAAAGGGAAATGGGCTAGGGTTTTGGGCTTAAGGATCCGGGTGAGGCCCATTTGGGTTTAGGGACCATTTATGAATTTTTCTGAAAGTTGAGGGGCTTAAGTAGAATATTTTGGGTCTTGTTGACTTTTGTTGACCATGATTTGACCATTTTGACTAAGGGTTTGACTTTTCCTGGCTTTGCTTCCGGCTTTTGTTCACTCTTCCGTTCTCGTGTCCGTGCTTGCTTGTTTTTGACGGTTTTCTTGTGATTTTTGATATACCCGTACCTGCACACACAAAACACAAATACAAGCATATTGTTGCTATTTTTGGTCTGTTTTGGGTTCAATTGGGCTATTTTAAGCATAAATGGATATGTGTATTTTACACTTATCAGTGATATAACTTTATAATATACATTGTTGTATTTATTTTGAATACATCGTACTTATACGACATATAATTAACTAGGTTGCATTCCGGCTATTCGTGACATTATTCTTCGTTGATTGTTACTACATTCATTTGAGGTGAGTTTATAGCCTCACGTTTTACTCGTTTTACATATACTTTATCACTTTTTGGGGTGAGAATACATGCGCATTTACAAATTGTTACATACTTGTTTTCATAACTTACTTACAGCTCATTTACATGATTGGTTACAAACTTATTTACATGATTGATTACAAACTCGTTTACATAATTTACATATCTCGCTGTGGGATACATCACTTGTTTTCACTTATGGACGCAACAACTTTACTTTCAATCAAATGATTACGGATTAGCTTAAGTGGCATGAACTGTTAATTACGATGGAGTAAGCGCGAATGCTATAAAATAGATCTATTTGAGATTGACATCCCCGTTCGGGTGAGTAGTGCTCACTAGTTCGACGGATTAAACTAACGAACGTTATATCATGTCAGAAACACTGAACTACACACACATGAACATTTACAGTGCCTGAAAAGATTGGCATACAATACAAGGGGAGCCGCAGTGTCATGAACTTATTGTAATTGTAATCACATTTTCGTGACTATTGTATCTGTTACAATGGTCACACACACTTTATGAATCTTTGAACCAACACTTATACTTACATTTTTGTGACTATTATAAGGATTAAAATGGTCATACACACTTCACAAATCTTTGATTTCCAACATGCATACTTACATTTTTGTGACTATTATAAGGGTTAAAATGGTACTTTACAAATCTTTAATCCAACATTTATACTTACATAAATCTATGAACTCACCAACTTTATGTTGACACTTTTAAGCATGTATTTATCACGTGAATAGGATGCTTGACATAACTGATGTGCATTGGAGTCCATACTTTTCAAGTTTAAATTTTAAACGACTCATTTAGAGGTCGTTCTCTCATATCTTATGCAATGGTATTAAGAAGTAACGCTCCCGGACATACTTTCCGCTGCGACCCATTTTGGGGGTGTTACAAAAGTGAGGAGCGTGTACCCGAGCTTGAAGCTCTCATAGTTGCATGTTAAAGGATTATCGGGTGACCTTTTTTCTGACTTTCACCATCGTATGTCCTTCATTCATTACTAATTTAATCCTTTGGTATTGCAGATTCCTTCACCTATTTCTTGGCGATTCAATCAGTAAAGGACATGTTGGCGCCTCATTCATCTTGCAGCTAATGTACGTCTGTGGTTGGCAGAAAGGTGTATTGAAGGTTTAGAAAATTTCCATAGTTTACACTACCATTCTCATTTTCATTTTCATTTAAACCTTTCATGATTTCATTAAAAATTATTTGTTTTTACATATAGGAGGGTTGTTGGTTGTGCATCAGTGTGTGCTCAAAGTAGTTGGGTATACGTTATAGTTAAGAATACAAGGTTGCGGTTTTAGGCAAAAAAGTGCTATAGATTTGATCCTACTTATTTATAATGGAGTCGATTAGTTATTGCTTTACGATTATGTGACAAACCAAATGCTTTTTCCTACACGAAGTACAATAATTACAAGACCAATAACTATTATTAGGGGCTGTTTGGATGTTATTAGGGGCTTGTTAGGGGCGTATGCGTCTTTTTAGGGGCTGTTATTGGCTGCTATTCAGCAGCCATTCATCAGCCAAATTACATATTTCAGTAGCCATTTGGTTGTTATTAGGAAGTATTTGGATGGCGTATTATTAAGAATGTTATTGGCTGTCATTAGGGGCAGTTATAAGGAAGTTGTCTCAACTATCTATTATTTTGAAATAGTAAAACATCGCGCTTTCCATCTCAAGTGTTTAGTGGTTACGTGGCAGTCTGCTAAGAAGGCGAAAGAGGGCAGTAAAGGGACGATTGAGTGGGCTAAAAAGAAGACAAAAAAGGGTGGGAAGCAACAAAGGTGAAAGCAGTCGAGTGCTTAGAGGTTGCGACAGAGGCAATGGGCAAGAAGTGCGATGAGGCTTGGATTAGTGGTGATAAAGGAGTGTATACGCTTGATTTTAATCACTATTGGAGGTCAAAGTATGGGGCGAAGGATCAAAGGATTTTACTTTGTCACCCAGGATCTACCACAAGTTAGATTTGAGAGCCATGTGATAGGCGACTATCCAACACGGTTCAGAGAGCACTTTTAGTCTGCGTTGGTGAATGGAAGCCCCTTATCAAGCAAGAAAGAAGCAGCTAATTGATTGACCAAGTATATCCATTAATGCTTTCTGCACCTACTTGGAAACGTTCATGAGTTGTGTAATTTGTAATGTATATAGCTATTTGAGATTTTTTTTTTGCCGATTATGATGCATTTGTAACAAAGACAGTTTTACGACATATACGAAATATATATTTGAGTACTTCCGTAAGCAAACACCCCGTAGCGGGAGCGCTGGCTTATTACCTCGTTTAGTATAATCAATCAAGTAAGTTAGATTGTCAATATGAAAGTTAAAGAGTTATATATTAGCGTGACTCTTACGTATTTTTATGATCAGATTTAAATAAAGTTCACAAGCTATTGAAAGTGACTCATAAACTCATCAAATTAGGAGTGTTCATAATTCGGGTCATACCCACAGGGACCGAAAATCAAAACCGAACGAACCAAGAAAACCAAATCGAATTTTTCAAAACCGAACCGAACCGAATTAGATATTTTGCTTTTAGTTTGGATATGGTTTTGAATAAATGTCAACCGAACCGAATTCATATAAAGATATTTTTTATATATTACCCTTATATACAATAGCGAAGCAAATGATATCATTTTGAAGGAGCAAAAATGACGCCGTTTGGCTTTGGGGCGGGTCGTTTAACACTATATGGGACTAAACGACATCGTTTTAGCCTGAAACGCGATCGTTTAATCAGTTTGAAAAACTGATGAATCCAAATGACGTTGTTTAGCTCTTGGCGTCTATATATAAAAAACATACACCTAACATAAATCACACTAGTGGTGGTATGATCAGAACATGCAACGGGTCTGTAGGTGGTGAAGAGATCGGAACAAGCAATGGGTCTGTTATAATTTGGTCAAGAACATCAACACTGATGTTGTTTGTTGCATGTAAGTGGTTTTGTTTTTTAACTTTATTTGTGGCTGGAGTTAATTAAAAAGTTTTGTTTTTGCTTCATCGGTTGTAATTATGTTAGAGTTTTTGGTCGGAATGATGGGCGAGATAGTTAATCATGCATGTCGTATCTTAGTTGATGACTGAGATTTTGGATTTTGGTGTTACGGTTTATTAGTTGTTTGTGTTTAAGATTAAATAGTTGCACGTCGTAATGTTTTATGGTTTGGTAGATTTCGGTTTGATATTATTGTTGCATGTTGTGATTTTCTCTTTTTTGATGCGATTTGGATAAAGGTGTTGCGTGTTGTAATGTTGGGAATTGTTAGCTCTATTCCAGATATTGTTTTTCTATGTCGCGCGGTTTTGCATTTTTATGGTTTGATGTAATTTTGCATTGTTTGATGTGGTTTCGTTTTATAAGAGTAGATTTAAAATGGTCTGCACATTTGGTTGGTCTTGTTTTTTATTGGCTTATGCGATGTTCTGTAAAAATTGAAACTGTTTTGTTTTTGCACTTTTGTGTCAGTTTTGGTAGGTTAAAAATGTGCTGAGTTTGTGTTGGGCGGGTAAAATGATGGCTTTTAAAGTTGAGTTGTTGTAAAATGAACCCGTCTGATTTTTGCAAATTTGTATTCGTTTGTTCGGCTGTTCATGCGCGATTTTGGTCAGGCGGATAAACTATTATCATAAAGGTAGGATTTTTTCGTATCACCATTTGGTTTGTCGTGGTTTTGACTTATTTGCTTTATCTGATGGTTGCCAAAACGTGCGGAATTCAAATAGTTTGGTTTTGTAAAAGATTGAATAAAGAAATTACATTAAAACCACGGCAAACCAAATGGTCATACGAATTAAACGTACATTTATAAAAACAATTTCGATGTCAGGCCGAAATCACACCTAAACAGCCGACTGAACCAATACAAATTTACAAAAATTATCATTTTACAACAACTCAACTTTAAAACCCGCCATTTTACTCGTCTCAACATAAACTCAGTACATTTCGTTACCCATAAAAGCCAACACAATAGTATTGGTTTTGACGGTAAATAAATTTACTTTCAAAACTGTGTGTGCAATCTGGTATTTGTGTCAGACGCTTTTTAAAATTTAATTTATCATAAAAAGAAACCGTTTGATTTTGCAATACTATAGTCGTTTGGCTAGTTGTATGTGCGTGCATTCGATCTTGCAAAATTTTTTTATCGTAAAGCTGGGGTTTATCTTGTTGGGGTTTAACATCTATGTAACCAAGTTACTATGAGTACGCAGCGGATTGGATCTAGTAATAGCATATGATTAACACGTATACAAGAAGTAAAAGAAAACGCGTACCTCTTTGATAATTTGATCAAGAAAACGAATAAAGCGACTAACACAATCGCCTCTACGGTTGCTCACACAATCACGTCAACCGAACACGTTAAGCTTGCTAGGCTTAACTTCACGAACCAAACAACCTTTGTATTAACCGAATACCAAACGCACCCTTTGAGATGGTACCGAAAATTAATGAACCGAATTAGGGTTTAGATTAAACCCTAATTTAACCGAATTGTGTCGAACCAAAACCTATAACCCGAAACCCTATTTGGGGTTTGTGACTTCGAACCAGATGGATCTTCAAACACCACTTGTGTAACTTGTTATGTCAAGCTAGGAAGAAACAAGTGAGATCGATCAACCTTTGAAAGTATGATCGAATTCAATGTATAACAATGAACCGAAAATCAAAACCTAACATATGTAGAAATCGGCTGGAAAAATAAAGAAAGAGTTCAAGAACTGTTTTGAGGTATCTGTCAATCTTAGGCGTGTGGAATGAGGCATAGGGTGAGGGGTATTTATAATCCTCTAACCCTAGTTGTGATAGACTTAGGAATACAAGTCATAAACTTATCACATTTGCTCTTCCCAAATTCTTATCCAAACCGGTTTCATAAACCCTTGGAATATACCATACCGAATCCCAGACTCAATAGGAGATCATTCTAGTCAATTTCCATCTTTAAGACAACAACAAGATTGTGTCTCAATCGGTTTAAGTCCTTGTAGTTTATATTATCGTGAAGTATTAAACGTGTTCTCCGTGTATTAACGTGTGTGCCCCCAATAGGCTCACATATTCGTAATGTATTCGTGCTATTCGACTACCATAATCCAACATATCTTGCATCCGTTGTATGCAAGGTGGTATCTGTGTTTCACCGTTTAAAGGTTAGATTTTTGTTTGTCAGGTAAAACTATGCCTTCTGAATTTGAGTTAATGATGCACATAAGTGCGACTGTTTTGTTCTATAAGGAACAAGGCTATTGTTTTATACAATAATCTGTCAGTCTGTAACGGTTTGGTAAATCAAAAATTGTTCGTGATAAAAAGCAGTTTATCTGATTTAAAATACCGACAGGTTTCAGAATGCGTTGGTTAAAAGTGATGTTGTTTTTTTCCTGTGTGCACTAAAACGTGTTTACAATCCATATGCCTTAATTTTTCTCACAGCTAGAAGACTGGCGTGTAGGTGCTGACATTTAAAAATGACCTGTAATTTTTAATATGTGTGCCAAACCATGGATATAGTCCAGAAGCCAGTATTTTTTGGGTTTAACCATAAAAACGCCGTTTAAGGTTTGCAGTTTGAAAATAACCTATAATGTTCTGCATTTTTGCTTGCAGCAGGCATTGTTTTTCGTTACCTTTTGGGTTATATGATTTGTTTAAAAAAAAGAAAGTTTCTATGTTTTCCTACTCGCGTATATCTTACGATTAATGGGTTTTGTTAGTGGTGTGTGAATTTCATGCTGGGCAATATTCAATTTTTGGGTTGCAAGTGTTAATGGGTTATGCTGTTAATTGTTTGTCAGTTTTGTCTTGATAATATTTAGTTTTTTTGGGTTGTAAGTGATTGGTTATCTGGTTGAATTGTTAATGTTTTGTCTACTTTCTCATGTTTAGTTATGTTGGCATACATAAGTTGTTAATCCGTCATGCAGTGTTTTTGTTTGTTGTCAAAGTGCAGCCTTTTAAGGTCTGCGGCCCTTACTGTTTCAGAACTTGTTTACATCAATCGATGTTGTTGGTCGCATATAAGCAATGTGGTTTGGTTTTAAAAAAGAAAATTCATTTATTGCTTAGTTGCACGTATGTTAATGGCTTCCGGTGATGATTTGTCAATTTCATTTGGATAATATTCAATTTTATTGTTGTGAGTAATTGGTTGTTTGGCTGAATTGTTAATGTTTTTATTATGTTTTAACGAGGTTCATTTTGTTGTCACACAGAATTTGTTGACAGTTGTCGCATTTTATTTATAACTGATTTAGTATTTTATTTTGCCATTGTAATTTTTTAACCCTCTAAAGAAAGAATATTGTCACTATTAGTTTATTATGTATGGTTCAGTCTGTCAGCACATGTTTGGTAGAAAATGTAGGAAAGTTTTGTGGCTGTTACAGTTTCTAACCCACGCGAGCTTTAAACATTTGGACAACCGTTATGCAAATTATTTTCTGGCACACACTTTATAAATATAATTTAATGGCCATTAAGTTTTTGTCGAAAATAATTTGTCGTTTGGTTGGATTCTTAATATTTTTGTTGATGCAAGGTTCGCAGATATCGTACAAGTAGATGGCTTAAAAAGTGGGTTCAAGTTTTGCTATATGAATATACGCGTGGTATTAAAAAAACATTGAGGGTACATGATATGCGCATTAAATTTGGAATGGTACGTATGAGTATCGATACATTTTACATGGCTTTAGCTTTTACCGTTCATAACTTATTAATTCACAGCATTTGTCATTTCACGTTGTCATTTGGATATATATTGCATGCAATAGGCAATAAAATAGTAACCTGACACGAGAAGCGCAAAAGGTGTAACTATTTGAACGTTATTAATTGGATGACTTTTGGTAAAATAAAAGACATATAATTGGCCTACGATTAGTGGATAATTTTAACTATAAAGTTAACAGTTGTCGTTTCCGCGGGTCTGAAATTGCATGGTACTGAATTTATAACGTCCTCTTGGTTATTCTGATTAGTATTATGTACAATGAGACAAAAAGGCTAACTTTATTTTCTAAATACAAAGGTTAGTTGTGTTAAGACAATCATGGTAGGTCTTTCTTTGTTGGTTTTGTAAATTGTCACAGATCCGCCAGTTGGTTTTTGTTACCAACCTTTTCTTTTATGAAATAGCTGTCATTTGATGTTTAATAGATTTAAATTTTGTTCGTTTTCAGGATTCACAATGATATCAGGATGTCTTAGTGCCTAACCATCGTTATCTAACAATAAAAAGAAGGTTATGGAAGAGAGAAGCGGTGTGGGGGAGGAGAAGGAGACCATTGAGCTTCAGATGTAGAAGGGAGTGGGTTGTCAGATTTTCTGCCGAGAAACAAAGAGGTGCCACCTTCTTGCGCCCAATTTAAAATCGACCGCGGGTGATTGGGCAAGAAATCCAAGGCCAAGAATTTGAAAAAGGTTGATGTTCCCAGCTCAAGAGGCTTGAAGCATTGGTTAGACAGCTTCGTCATTCATATCTGTTGTTGTGGTATGAATGACATATAAAGGGGACTGGTCAACGTTTCACACCTCTCCAACTAGGGCCACCAACGCTGTTCGTGGTGGCTGATTCATTTCAGTTACATTTACGCACTTTTTTAGACAATTTGTTTACATATGAAATTTTTTTTGTAGTTGCGACAACTTTTACCGTGTAAATGAGTTATTATTTAGGTGTTTACATTATCTCGGGAATTTTTAGTATGTCTACTCTTAATTCGTAATATATTTCTGCAAACTAAAATGCTTCGCCGCAACGCACGACCGCGTTATTACTCGTTTATATACGTAAAAGACCCTTAAAATATTTTTTAGTATAAATAAAACAGTTTTTTTTTTAAATTATATAATTAAATTAAATAAATTTAAATTATGAACTTCGGATTATTCGGGTCAACTCAAATACCGAAGCGAATTCAAATTTGGTTCTTAGTTAGGTTAAGTTTTCGGTTATACCAAAAAAGATTAACCGAACCGAATAAGCCAAACAACCCGATAACCGAATCGATTAACACCTCTACATCAGACGAGTTAAAGCACAAAACTCCATAAAGCTAAGCCCATTTTATATTGATACAATATACGCCCTATATGTATGTTGGAAAATAACAATACTTTTGGTGTCAAAGCATAACTATGTTTTACGTTTTAAACCCTATTTCACCACTCTATTGTCGCCGTAAAAATATTCTCGATCTTCCATAAAACATATTGTTTTGTCTAATTTTTTGATAGTGTCTCATCACCTCTCCTTATCTTCATGACCTGTGTATAATATGTTATCACTCGTGCAGATTTCATAAGCGTTGTTTTGATGCGCCAAATTGAAGTATGGTTGAGTGCGAAATTAGGTCGCCTTAGCAACCTTTAATTTCGCAACAAACATATGAATTAAAAGTGACAAGGAATATGTGGAGATATGTGTATAGTGTTTGCGTAAAAGTTGGTCACGTGGCGGCGTATTGGTAAAACTACTGATGACATCAAATAACGTCTATTTTATTGCATCATTTATCCCAGCTAAATTGCTCGTTTTACATTATTTATGCATAGATTGGTACTTAATTGCTTATATTTATGATTTGCAGTAATTATCGAGCAAAAAGTGAAAGTTAATCAAAAGGCACGCATTTTGGAGCTTAAACGAAGAAATCATGAAGAGCACTGTTCTGACAACCTATACGCCGTATTCATCAAGAAAGATATGGTGTATCCGTGCCCTAAACTTCACTCAGCATCCACGAAGAAAAGATCTATACGCCGTATCCAGAAGAGATCCATACGTTATATTGGATTGCGAGTCATGGAATATTCTAGAATATAATAATGGTAGA
>BQNB010179752.1:0-12743 GCA_026074375.1 Tanacetum coccineum | reverse complement strand
TTGATAATCTTTAACTATCAAAGTGTATGGTAAGTTAAATACACACTTTCTCGGACGAGAACACTACATCATCATGTTTATTATTTGTGTATTTTAGTATGTTATGCAATACCATACCGAATTCAGATGAAATTCTCTTAAACTTGGTGACAAGTTTGTATGTTTGCATAAAATCTTTTCTTTTCTTTTCTATCCTAATACACAAGCATGCAATCAACACATAAAATGAACAAGTTGACACAAACACAACATTTTCATTACAAGGGTGAGTTACGATCTAACGTGTCATTTTGTCATCAAATTTATCTATTTAATCTTTCATGTATATTATGGTGGGTAGAGCATGCAATGTTATGAGTAGATCGATTTTACATATTTAAATATGTAAGGTGATGATTACCACAATATTGACAAGATGTAGATCAAATTTCTTATTCATAGCACATAGGTTTGATATGTAGAATCTAAGATAATGTCAACCATAGTTGAATAATGTATTGACATCTATCGTTCATCTCGTTAAAACAAGAATTTTGCCTAACTTCCATGTTTTTCACATAAGTCATGACACATAGCACGTAAGCACATAAGCTCTAAGAGCACAAGTATATAAAGGTAGTGCATATGACTTATAGACTTCTAATTATTCTCTCACTACCTTACTCATATCAATATCCTATGGTGCATGTCAACCATGAACAACCTCAACTAGACTCATGCAATTTAAACTTTGGAAAATGTCATTCGAAAATCCTAAGCTTGTTTTGTGTTAGACCTAAGTGTTCTCTCATTTAACTCACCAATAACTTGTTCAATTTGGTGACCTCTAGCTTCTTTTACATTTTTAGGATGACCCGGCTCTGAAGCATTAGCTTCTAATGACGGAGACCTAACCGGATCTTGAACTATGGGTTCATTGATCCTATCATCTTCTATCGAAGGAGATGACTTAAGCTCGGGCAAACTCTCATCAAAGGTAACATTGAGAGGCTCTTAAGTTCTCATCATTTTCTTATTAAGCACTATGTATGCTTTACTAGTTTGAGAGTATCTTAAAAACATACATTCATACAACTTTGGGTCAAACTTGGTGAGATGTACTTTAGTGTTAAGTATAAATACTTTACAACTATAGACCCTTAAGTACTCTAATGAAGACTTTCTATTTCTAAGGATTTTGCAGGGTGTTTTATTAATGAATTTTCTAATATAGACCCTATTAAAAATGTATGTTACTGTATCTAATGCATGGCACCAAAACTTTAGTGGAATAGATTGCTCATCTAACATAGCATGACTTATCTTTCTTAACTTGCGATGTGTTCTTTCAACAATCTCATTCGATTGAGAAGTAAACGATCCCGACAAGTTATAAGACATTCCATGTTGTTTACAAAAGCTCCTAAATTGCAATTTATCAAATTTACCACTAAGATTGGTTTTAAAGAAAACAATAGAACAATCATGTAGGTTTTCAAGTTTTTTACATAAGATTTTAAACTTTTCTAAGACATTATCCTTAGAATGTACAAACACAACCCAAGTGTAGCTTGAGTGATTATATACAATAATCAAAGTATAGAAGTTGCCTTCTTAACTTTGTATTGGAGATGGACCAAACAAATCTAAGTGTAACAACTCTAAAACCCTACTAGTTGACACTTCTTTCCTAGTCCTGTTGTTTGAATTACCTTGACTCCCTAGACCGTAGGTATCACAAAAGTGTCTATCAAAGCTCAACTTAGGTAGGTTCCTTACTAGCTCGTTAGAAGCTAAGTTGTGAACTAACCGCATATTGGCGTGACCTAACCTCCTATGCCAAAGCATTATGTTATCCAGCATGGATGCAAGACAAATTTGTTTTTTGGAGTTATCTCCTAATTTGCATGTATATAATTCATTTCTCCTATGTCTTTTAGCTAGCGTTTTACCAATTTTAGTAATAGTACAATCAACCTTAGTAAAGCTTACTATGCAATCATCATGACATATTGACGTACGCTTATCAAGTTAAAAGCTAAACCACTAACATGCTCAACATTGGTAATTTTAATGGAGTCATGAGAAATATTACCTTCACTGATGACCTTGCCCTTTAGGTTGCTTCCAAATACGAGATGTCTACCATCATACGCCTTGTACGAAGTAAACAATCTTCTATTCCTAGTCATGTGCTTAGTGCAATCACTATCCACAATCTAATTTTCCATTAGTAGAGCACATTTGAGGCAAACCTATAAGCAAATATGAATTCAAGGTCTAGGTACCCATTGTTTCTTGGATTCGTTGTGGTTAGCAAATATGGTGCCCAAGTTAACCATTATTGGGTCTTAATGTAATGCACATAGTTTATGTAGACAGTACCTTGAGAACGCAGACCAATGATTGTTTTAAAAATCATGGTGGTTTAAAAAGTTTGGTCCCACGCTCCAAGGTGTTTTTAGTCTATGATTTGGGTATGAGTTTTCTCTCCTTTGGAAGGTGTTGTTTTGATAAGAGTTTTCTCTCCTTTGGTGGTTTTTAAAAGTTTGGTCCCACTCGAGTTTGAGTGTATCCAAGCCCATTATGTGAAACTAGATGATATCCTTGTTTGGTGGTTTTAACTCTTGTAATGGGTGTTTGGGTACCTCGAGTGTTTGTAAAACGAGTGCGAGGACCAATGGGTTTAACAAAATCATCAAATGGAATCCCGTTTTTAATCAGCCCGCTGGCGCGTTGGTGGCGTGCTGGCACATCAGTGGCTGATTTTACGGGGACTCCACTTTGTCCCTCTTTTACAAACGTTATTGGTTTGTTTAGGCTTACGAAAGTTGTTTTCTCATTTTTAGAAGATCCAAGACCATTTTTATCTTGGGAAGATTTTAGACGACTTAACATATCATCCAAAACAATGCTACTCTTCTTGAATTTTGAAAAGTTCAATGCTTCACTTTGAAGTCTAGAACCGTTACACTTTAAAGAGTCATCCTCTTGGGTGGGTAAATCACACTTTTCACAAGGTTCAACCACCTCTTTATCATCTGCAGGTTTCTTTACTTTAAATTCAAGGTCGTTGATTTTACTTAAAAGTTTTGAATGTTTTTTTTTTCAAGAACACGTTTTTCTTGTAAAAGTTTTTTATATGGTTTAGAAAAGTCTTTGCTAAACTTTAAGAGTTCCTCTTTCTCCTTTTGCAAATTATTAATAGAGTTAAGTACATTTTTTGTCCTTGTGTACCTTGTGTTTTTTTACATAATTCACTTATTTCTAAACAAAAAAACAGTAACACTTGGTCGAATTTAAGTTTCGTATCATTTTGGTCCAATCGAGTGTCTATCAATTCCACAGTTAGAACATTCGGGCCAAAAAGTGAAACAAAACTTGAAATTCGGACCAAAAGTGAAACTTTTTTGAAACAAAACTTGAAATTAGGACCAAAAGTGAAACGGAACTTGAAATTCGAACCAAAAGCAAACCTTTTTTGAATTTTGGACCAAAAGTGAAATCTGCAACAAACCACAAGGACAAAAAATGTACTTAACTCTTAATAATATCTAAATCATTATTAGAACTAGGTTCTATGTGCGGGAATAGACCCACATGGCAACTAGATTCATTGCAAACACGCCCCCCGCGTTGAGTTATTTTCCATCCGAGTACGTGAGAAAAGAGGAAACCGTTTTTGTGAGTTTTGTGATGTTTACGTTATTTTTAAACGAAAGAAAAAAACAATTTAGAGAATAAAAGAGATGTGATTAAGATTGAGGAGAAAAAGAATAAAAAATGTAAAATAGTAAAATAGTAGTAACATGAAACTGATGTGGTAAGAAAAACTTTGACCGCATCCATGACTCGTTCAGGGGTAAAACAACTAAAACTAATGCTCTACGCCTTCGATTATTTCAAGGCCTTAAATTTTACAAAAGTCTTGTATATAGATAGAGCCACTTCTAACAGTTTTTAGGCCATCATATATAGCGTGACGATTTACAATAGTTTTGATTTGCTTAAGCGTGTAAATAATTGAGAATTTTGAGTGTCTTCTATTTTTTATCTTACGCCTGCAATCTATAAAAAAACATAAGCATGATACTCCAGAAAACCCCATGTTTGTATGGTAGAAACAAGAATTAACTTATTAAGCTAATTTTGCTGCTTTATAAACCAAAGTCATTGCTAGTCTTCTTTTAGACGTGTCGTATTCTTTTTTCTTTCCCTTTTTGTTATCTCTATTATAAAATTGTCTTCTTTGATCACTTAATTAGCTTTCAATAAATCCAACTGATAAAGATCCGAAACATAGTTTTTTTTAATATATCATAAGAATAAAATTAGATAAATGCTCATTTCTGAGTTGAAAAAAAGATAATATGCAAAATTGATTTTTTTTACTTAATCAAAGATTTTACCTCAAAGATTTCTAACAAAATATACAACACATTATATTTCAAATTATAGTTTAGTGTAGTTAATTCGTCAAAGTTGGATGAAACATATAAAATAACATGTAATTTTTGCCACGCGTGATCTAAATTACATGTAATTTTTACCACATGTGATTATAGAAGTTTTATAAATAAACTGCTATAGTATATAATTGAAAACAATGTTTAATATATGGCAGGAAAGCCGTGAATGTGTGTTTTCCATTGCAAAAAGTGAGGAAGCTCTTTGATTTATACACAAATACTTATGCCAATTTTAGTACAGTTGTTTAATATCCGAACTTCCATATTAGTGTTAAATAACATGTAAATGTCATGCGGTTTTCAATACTAAAAAAATGTAAAAAAAAATATTCGTCGAAAGTATATGAAAGTGCCTATCTTATTGAAAGATAGTAAAATGCTTGTTGTGACGATGTGATTTGTTTTGCCTAACGATTAATGATTAATGCGATATTTAAATAATAAAATTTGAGTATAATTGCAATTTTAATTTAAATAATATATTGTTTTTCTCTATAGGAAAATGAGTGGCTTATAGTTGTCTTTTGTTATGCAGAAAACTTTTGTTAAAGATTTTATATGAAATGATATTTTTTCATAAATAACAAGATATAAGGCTTCATTTTAGAGCAAAGGGTGTAGTAACGTTTCCCCACGCGATTTATATGTGGCACCCCTTTCGCTCGAGCCAAAACCGAGTGACTACATCGCCCCCTTTTGCGCTAACCATATAGTGATGTCTGTGGCTTGCGTCAAAAGGGGTGTTTTTCTTTTTAAATTTTAATTGTGTTTTGTATTGAGTTTGTGTTTTTACTAAAAAAAATTCATTTTATCACACTTTTTTGTACGCATTTTTAAATAGTGTGGATTATTTTTTGAGTTTATTAACACATATAAATATAAAAGTGTAAAAAATGGTAACATAAATAAGTGTGAACAGATTTTAAAGGTTTTCCACACTTTTATTTGTAGCAAATAAAAGTCCACACTTTTGAGTGGAAAACTTTATAATTTCTCCACACTTTCAAGTGTGGACTGTATTTGTAACATCCAAATCCTCCGCACTTCTCATGTGTGGGGATATTGGGTGTTACAAATGGGGTCTACACTTGAAAGTGTGGACAAATTATAAATTTTTTCACACTAAGTGTGGAATTTTATTTGCAACAAATATAAGTGTGGAAATTATTTTGTTTTTCAAAATTTGTTAACATATTTATTTGCAACAAATATGTGACCAATTTTTACACAATTATAAATGTCAACAAACACAAAGTAAAAAAGTGTGGTGAAATGACACTTTTTTGTAGTGTTTAATTAGATATGACGAGTTTCAAAAGTGATGTTTTGAATTGAGTGACTCGAGACTAAGTTTTTGAATGTGTAATATATACTGCATTATAAAGGAAAAACCTCTTTTTCTTGAATTTTGAATGTTGAAAAATTCTATACAAGGAAACTTTAAAAAACTCCACGCCAATTAATTGAAATCATAAACAAAAAAGGAAAGGTCCACGCCAATTAATTCAAATCACAAAAAAAAAAAAAAAGATACTATGCATAATAGGAAACTACAATTAATTTCCGATACTATGCGTGAGATTAAAAAAGTGAAATGAGAAAATGATGAAGTGACATGACGTGGCATGACGTGACATCCTAGTTTTTACCTTGATGATATCACCCTTGCTCTTAGAACTTGCTTTAGGCCCCCGCAAGTTGAGACCCTCCAGACCGCAAGCTGCACAGTTTACAAAACTCTATTACAATTTGTGTCACACATTAACTTGTTTTTATTGTACTATCAAAACTCTGTCATTTTTCATTTCTCCATAAAATAAAATCTAATAAATATTTCCGAGCTGGGTTTTGTTCAGGAACTTCATTTCCATAGTTTCCCTTTTTGGGTTTAACAATTAAGCTTAAAATAAGCAGTTGGGTAATGGGTGATTCATCAAAGAAATATATTTGCTTCAATTGCAAGGATTCTTGTAATAAGCTGATGAAGGGATGGAAAGATAGTGCTGGTGATTATGTTAAGCTTTGCTTTAACTGCTGGTATGTTTTATGTATTTATGTAATGTAATTTGGTTTCTTAGCTTTGAGTTTTTATGTGATTTTGTGGAGCAACTATGTTAACGGGTATGTTTGGTGAAGCTAGCTGGGAGTTTTTATATTTAGATATGTTTGGCAAAATAGCTGGATCTCGAGCTTGTGAATGTAAAATGACATTCAAATAAAGACATTTAATTATATTTGACACATCAAAAGCTCAAGCTTTTTTTGAAAGCTCCGTTATATCAGCTTGAGCTTATGCCCTATAGAAGCTTTTCATAGCTTTTCTAAGGTTGTTGTCAAACAAAGCTTAGTTCAAAAGCTCAAGCTCTTGTAAGCTTATAAAAACCTTTACCCCAAACACACCCTAAAACTTTTATAAGCTTGTTTCCAGACAAAGCTTATTTTTAAAGCTCAAGCTTTTATAAGCCTTACCCCAATATGACCTAATTGTAGTGATTCTTTTTGGTGGATTTGTGTTTCAAGGGGGTGTTTGGGATCGACTCATTGAAATTTAAAAAAAGCCAACAAGCTCACTGTTTTTGGCTTATGTTAGATAAGATAATTTTGGCGCGGAGCTTATAAGAAATGCTGCTTTAAGCTAGAAGCTTTGTTTGGATGAGGAGTTTATGAGAACTTATCATATAAGCTTAAGCTATTATAAGTTCTCAAAAGCAGAACCTCCCGTTTCCCAGTAGTAACTTATAAAAGGAACTTGAGCTTCTTATATAAATACCTTCTGTATTTATACGATAAATTAGTTTCTACGTTATGTCCTTATATGCCGTTTTACACATAAGTTCAGCTCGAGCTACTTTGCCAAAGTAATCACACCTCCCGCTAATTTTGCTAAACACACCCATAAGCTCAAGTTAATAAGCTTAACAAGGCTGAAAAAAGCTAGTTTTATCAGGTCCAAATTTTAATAATCGGGTCTGCGCATAAAAGAAGCTGTTCCAAACACCGCCTTTGAGTTTTAAGTTGTTTTTGCTTTGTTACTGCATTCAAACAAACAATCAAATTGAATAAACGGTGATGCTGAAACTCAACAAGGGGGTTCTTAGTACAGTTTATCCTATATATCAGGCGATTATCTAGAGTAGTTGTATCAATCATTTATGGTGCATTTGTAGTAATTTGACTGATTTTATTTATTAAATACTTCATTTATATGAACCCCTGAATTTTGAAATCATAGAAACTAAAAGGGTTAGATTTACCCTGTATTTTGTGTAATTTTCGAAAGCAGAGATCTTATTGATGATGCTGAATATGATTCAAACTATGTCCTTTCGGTTTTTATGAATAAAATTTAGTGGTGCAAATGAAAGAACTGACGGCCATAAATATTTTGATAGAAACAAAATTGTTACCATCTTCGAATTGATTTAGTAGAATTATATAATAACTGAATTATTTACTAACGTGAATCTGTATAGTTCTATTTATAAGGCGGGACAGTTCTGTGAAATGTTTCATTCGGACGAGGATGGGTGGAGGGACTGTAAATCCTGCAAAACGGTGACCGTATCAGTATTACTTGTGTTTGTCCAATATGTTGTTCAAAAATGCATATATTTCTTAACAATTTTGTATTGTACGTTTGCCCGCTCAATAAATTGTGGATGCAACATGGATGCATTGTGTCACTTAGCGATTATACGATCAATGATTCCGGTGGGATTACATGTAACGACTGTTCAGATACTAAATATCTTTTGGTAAGATGGGAATGTGCTTTAATTTTCATAAAAATATTGTCTTTCGCCATATCTTAGTATTCTACCATCAGAAAAATATAATTAACTCTATAAATTAAAAGCCATTAACCTTTCTTTACAGGATTGTTCAAACGACGAATCCCATTCAACAGATGTGACGGATTTTGTCAACGATACAGAGTATCCTTTTATTCATTTTGCGTATCTGATGTGTTATATACGATTTACACATTTTTCTTAACCATGAATAAGCCCAAATCCTGTTCTCACCCCTTTGTTTGAAAAAGTGGTGTCTACTACTGATTCCAATTTGAAGACCAGTCGTCTGATAATCCCAAAGAAGTATGCTCTGGTGAGGCTAAAAGATTCCCAGTGTCGAATATTATGGAATTATTAATTAAATTAATGTATTGATAAGGTTAATAGATTTGTAAAAACATTTACAGGCTCACTTCCCTAAAGTTTCTGGTTCAGAGGTGGTCCCGTTGAATATTATAGATACAGAGGGGCAAGAATGGGATGTTTCTCTCCGTTGCTGGCCTCATCCTAACATCACAACATACGTAATTACAGGGCTTAAAAATTTTTATGTTTCAAAGAACCTGCAAGCCGGCGACATAGGTGATTCTTCTATTAAGTATATTATTATCACAAATTCAGTGTTTCAATTCGTATCTTTGTATCTCATAATTAGTTCAAATTCAATAAAATGACATATTTTGGCAAAAAGTGTTCGTTAATCTTTTCATGCATTTAACTACAAGCTGTTCATTTAGTGGCGTTTTTATCGGAGGGAGTTTGATGGAAGATCATCATGGAATTTAGAGAACTTCATTGTGTCAAGAACCAAAATGTTAGTACGTCCTGCATCTATTTGATTTAGCCTACACTATATGTAAGCAACCGGACTAGTTAAATAAGTGTTCAAGAAGGTACTTATATGCCAAAATGTCGCCATTTCTTTTAACCTAATTTAGTTCATGTGTTGCACATGTTGCAGGCACCAACCTAGTGTTTGAAATATCAGATGATCTATATATCCACAAAAGACTGGTAATCTGATGTTTAGTGTTGTAGAGTAGAGCTGCTTAATATTCTGTTGTATCGTATGGTCTTGTATTGCAGTTGAACTTATAATTTTTATGTTTGAAGTATTTTGCAATTTGCATTGTAGTGATCGACAGATATAGATAGTTATTGTAATTGATATTTTAAATTTGGCAAAACAACTTAATCTTAAGTACTCGAGCATCATTTCTTTAGTCTTGTGGTCTCAAGTGGTTAAATATGGCAAACACCTGAAGAGCAAATAACCCTAACTGTGCTAGCGGTTTCATATCAAATGTGGTCTACTAACCAAGAAATTATGGCAGGTTCAAGTAAATAAGAGACAAATAGGGCTATTGGCTCGAAAACGTTATATGTCAATCTTAATTTGCATGAGCTGATGGTTTACATCGTCTGCAGTTTGCATAAAATTATCGTTTTGATACTTGTTTTTCTGTTTCTGTTACAAAAATTGCATATATTGATTGAAACTTCAACAAAGTTGAATAGGTAAATATTGAGATCCAAATGATACATTATCGCAGTGAGTATAATACAATATCGCGCATGGAATTTACTTGACATACATGAACCAAACTCTGAAACTATTGCAATACTTGACACATAGCTCTTACTTTTCACTGAGCACTAGATGACACATTAGTGAAGCTTGCTTTAGATGATGGACACGGAAATGGCATAGCAAAGCACTTGAATGACTGAGTTCGGCTCTGTAAATATGTACGAACTCAACTTGAGCTAAAATCACAACACTGAAAAAATAGTACTGCTACCAACACAAGTACCTAAATTGGGTTGTAGTTGATATATACATGGTCTTGCACTTTACTGAAGCCATTATACTAAGGACATCTATCAAATTCAATAATAATTCTTTTGATTGCAAATCTAGATGAGTCAGAAGCTAATGAAAAAATTATCTTTTTTTGTTGATTTTAGCAAGTTTCCGCCTCACCGAATCATGGTTCCTGTACAAATTTTTTACAGTAGGGGTTGCCTAGGTTTGGATCTATGAGTTCCATTGAGTAGGTTTCATCAAACGGTTCAATATGTTTATTTGCCTTTTTTTTTTGTAACCATGGTTTGAACCCACCGCCACACAGATCCAAACCATGTAAAGCCCTCCCTTTTAAGTTGGCGTGACTACTTCAAGGTTGTTTGCACCTAGTAGGAATTGAACTTGAGACCTCACACATTTTAGAGTGATAGTCACAAACCCTTTTGCCACTAGGTCACCCTTGAGTGGTTATGTTTATTTGCGTTTTGCTTGGACTGGTAACAGAGTTGCATTTTTTTTAACATGGTGTTGTATGAATGCTAGCGAGACTAGCATGAAAAAATGATTACATGGCATCAGAGTTGCATAGTTTCTAACAGACATGAAATTTACAAAACCAGAATAAGTCTAAGTATCTTCCACATAGTGCAGTGCCGTTCTGGTTTTGATAGTAATCTTGGTGAAATTTTGAGAGGAGGTTGTTACTTGTTTGTACTTTAATTTTACGGGGTGCGCGGTCTTTTAGCTTCAGTATTTTTGGTCATTTTTTTCTTTGTGTATACGGTAATATTTAGCTTTCTTGTTATATTATCAGTAAAAATTAAAAAAATTATTTGCTGTTTAGGTTCATGTTTCTAGCTTGTTGATCACATGTATCATACTTCCAGAAACTCAATACTTATCAACACAAGTCCAAATAATCATGCTTTACTACACAAAAAAGATTCAAACCGATCAAAAGTTACCACATTTCTGGCACCTAGCGATTATGCTGAGCTGGACTTTATGCAGGATTTGTGGGTTTGTCTTCATCTGGTATATCATAAACTCATTTCCCAAGCTTCTCCTTATAAACAATCAAACCAATATTCTAAATTCACTTTAACCGGTTTTGGTGATTTTCAATGGCATCATCGAAAAATTCTTGCTTCAACTGCAATCAATTCACTTCTGCTCCGCTTATGAACGGATGGAAACTTTTCACGGGTGAACATGCACAGCTATGCTATTACTGCCAGTAAGTTTTTAATATCTAATTTACACTCAGATGCAACTGAATTTGTTTGTACTTGATTTGTATGCTTTGACTTTTATCCAATGTGTTGAGTGCTTCTAGACCGGTTTATATATATGAATTTAATTAGGTCATTAAAAATATATTTACCCCTTGTGTTGATTGTCTGGACTATCTGTGTTTTGAGTTAATTCTAATGATAGTTAAAGGTTGATACATATTCCAAGATGTTATTGATGACAACCCTAAAACTCAGTGAATCTCGTTTTACAAAAAAACTCGGTTAATCCAAAAGGGTATTTTTTTTTTAACGCCGATTGAATTAGAAACTAGCAAGGAGCTAGATAACGGTACAAAAGGGGGATAAAGCGTTACAAGGGTGATCAAACTGTTGTAAAATAATAGTAATGGGCTTATGTATATTCACCATTATCTCAACCGGCCCGTTAGGGTTTACATGTATTTATCTTCCCTATAAATACTTGATACTTGTAACCTCTTGGATGGATATACCTGAATAAGAATTCTCTATTCTCCTCATTCTTCTCTTATTCTTGTGTTCTTGTTCTTTACATTTATAACACGTTATCAGCACGAGTCTCTATAGCTAGATGAAACGAAAAATTCATAATTGGTTTTGACGGCTGAAATTTGTATCCATCATCAAGGTACTGAAATAGCTACCAGGTAATATAATTTTATGCACAAAGGATAGATCATTGATGCTTGTATTTGTTTACCAAGATCTACTATGATCTGCAATATTTTTTAATAATTTTTTTAGTATGCAATATTTTTTTCATAGAATTTCATTATGAAACTAACGTATTAATTAAAAGAAGCATCATAACATATTGTAGAACCAATTTATATTTGATTTCAAATTAATTTCTTTAAATGATCTGTTATATGATCTGATATGTATTCCAGTACGTGTAAGAAATTTGTTATCATATTAATATCAAGAATAACGATCTTTATTCATAATAAAACCAAAATATCATTATGATCTAATTATTATGGCCATCCACATTCTGTAACGGCTTAGTCATTATGACTCAATAATGTTTGTACTTAATACGGTTATATTGTAATTTACAAGAACATAAAAATGTTATTGTTGTTATCACATACATATATATTATTATGAACCTCAATTTCAATTATGATTCCCTCAACAGAATCACAATATCATAACCTCACGTTATGTTAAAAAAAAAAAAAAATAGTATGAACCTTAAGTTCTACTATGATTCATTAAAAAAAAAGAATCAAGTTATACTACGTTAAGGATAATCAAAATACAATAACCTCAAGTTATTGTTTTAATGTTCAATCATGATTCTCACAAAAGAATCAAATAGTCTCATGTTATGTTATAAAAAAAGATAAAACTTTAAGTTTTATTATGATTCCCTCAAGAGAATCAAATAACACGACCTCATATTATTTCTTATATG
>BQNB010179749.1:0-12743 GCA_026074375.1 Tanacetum coccineum | reverse complement strand
ATGACTAAAATAAGCAAAAGGTGCTTAAACTAACCTAAATAAGCTAAAAAGGAAAGGGAAAGCTAAAATAATAAGCTGTGAAAAAACCAACATGAAAAATAAGCTATCCTATACTAATCCTAAGCTAAAAACAGTCAAAGGGTGAGTTTGGGCTTAAAATAAGCTGTCAAATAAGCTCAAATTGAAAAGAAAACTAAAAACAGATAAAGTGCCCTAGCTTATGGACTTGTGCACAAATTTTTAGCTTTTAAAAATCAATTTTACTTGCTTATTTTTGATAGTGAAAAAGGTCTTTGGGTTTTTAAAAACTGTGACACTAAAACCTTGGTGAACTTTGACTTACCAAAGTCAAAAGACAAAAGGCTGTGGCAGCTTGTTTTTACCACACAAAATATACACTTTTTGAACCCTTAACTCAAATTCACAAGTGCTTATCTAAATAAGCACTTGTGGTGTCTTTAAAAGTCTCACAGTTTCAAAGAGGGTGTATATATTTTTGAAAAACAATTTTCCAACTAAAAATGTTTTAAAAACAGCTTTAAAGTAGCTTAAAACTTGTGCTTAAACTGACTAAATGACCCTAACCCAAAGTCAAAACCATTTTGACCCGTTTTTACCCTTGTGCCAAACACCCCTTTAATTTAAGCTGCCAAGCTAAAGTGACCTTAAAATCTATTTTAACACTTAAAATTATTAAAACCTTTTATCTACTCTTACTAATATTACACTAATTAAGCTATTTTGATACTAAAACTTGTAGCTTATTAGGAAATATAAGCCACTTTCTCACCTAGCTTATTACACTAACTTGGCAGTTTTAAGTTATAAACTGAGATTGCACACATTTATTCAATGAAAACTTAAAACATATAAATAACAAGTCTAAACAAATGTGTTTGCAAAGATTAAAAGCAAATAAGCTAATGTCTTGAGCTAAAAATTAAGCTAAGTAAAAATTGAGAAATGAAACCTTGATTATTTTGTTGTCTCAGAACCAAGCCACTCTTGTTGAGTGAGTGGCTTAAAACCTGGACCTAATGGCTCCTTAGCCTCTAAACCTGAGCTTAAAAAGCTCAATAAGCTAATTTAGCTTATTACTCCTTTTAGCTTCCAAAGTGCATCAAATGAGCTCAAGTTATCATGCTTTCATATAAAATGAACAAAATAAATTAATGACTGGCTTTTGACAAATTTTGACTGAATTCGAGCTTATAAACAAGAATAAGCTCAAATGAGCTTATTGAGAGCTTATGAAGTAAAGACAACTTAAATTTTCATTAAAACTGAGAATTACAAGTACATAAAAGAAAGTAGCTTAAAGACAATTTAACTGTTTTTAAAAAACTACATAAAAAACTACTCTCTTACAATGGCTGTTACAAAAGCTATATATAGGCAAAACGACTAGGTCTTCCTTTCTTCTCTTTTCTTCACTTGTGTTTCTTTGAACACACATAAAAGGGGTGTGTTTGTTGTGAGAGTGGTTCACAGCCTCCATCTTGGCCATTGATCTTTCTTGATACTTGTTCAAGTCATCTTGGTCGTCGAAATGAGTCTTGGGGAATTGTGGGATTGCCAACTTGGCAATCCTACAGCTGGGAAAAGTAGTGGAGGAGGGGGAAAATGATTATCCATGGGGGAATTGAGTTGCAGGGTAAAAGGAGTTGAGGTGATCCCGTGATTTTGGTCCTGGGTTTTTGGGTTTCAAAAGTGGCGGGAAAGAAAGTTATAAAGAGGAAAGGGTGTGTCAGGGTGATAGTTTGTGGAAATGGCAAAGTTGACCCTCCAAGGTTACTTATTTCATTGCATCCATGGTCCTTGTATTGTTATAACTTTTGGGGATTTGGCACATTCAGTCCCCAAGAGTTATAACAATACTTGCACCATTCGTCCTTGGTGGTTCAAACTTCTAGGACTTGACAGTTTAAGCCCTTGTGGTGTAACTTTGCTCAAATGGCAATTTGCACCCTTCTCTTCTTTTCTCCTCTTTTCTTCTATGAATATAAGTTTAGGGGTTTGGCAATTTCAACCCTTAAACTTATATTTCTTGATTTGTTGACTTTTTGGCTTCGGGGTTGACTTGGGCTTTGACCAGTTGACTTTTCTGTTGACTTTTTGACTTGATTGACTTTTCGGCTTTGATTTGGCTTTGTCTTTCACAGTCTTTTCCATTCCGAGTCCGGTTTTGTCGTTTTGGCTTTGTTTTTCGTCCTTTTCTTAGTTATCCGTTCCTGCACAACACAATTAGCAAAACAAGCATATATTTGGCATTTTAAGTCCGTTTTTGGTTATTTTAGCTCGTTTTTAAAGGTAAAAGGTATGTGTAATTAAGCACATACCAATGGTGCTAAACGATATGGCGCACCCGTCATAGGTGCAGTACCGGGAATAAGATCGATACGAAATTCAACTTGCTTGGGTGGCGGAAGTCCAGGTAATTCATCGGGAAATACCTCAGGAAAATCTCGGATAACTGAAACATCTTCTAATCGCTTCTCCTTCGATTCTTGTTCAGTTACTTAAGCTAAGAATAGCTCACAACCCTTCTTGATATACTTTTGAGTCTTAATGCAAGAAACGATATTCAATCAGGAATTATTTCTATTGCCTTCGATAACCAGCGTCTTACCTTCCAGGGGAATCCTAACCTTTTTCTCTCCACACAAAATAGCGACATCATATCGTGATAACCAATCCATCCCAATAATGATATCAAAACTTCCTAGTTCTATTACCATTAAATCGATTAGAAAAGAACGGTTTAAAAGGTTAAGTGTACATCCTATTAATACATTATTGGTACTTACTACTTTTCCGTCGGCCAATTCGACTCTATAGCTAGTATCTAACTCAACTTTAAATATAAATAAGGTACTTAAAATTTGTGTAGACAACAAACTTATCGACACCACTGATCAAAATAAAAGCATAGCATATATATTGTTTGAGTATGAAACAGTACCATTAACGACTTTTGGATCTTGCTGAGCTATCCACAGCTCCCAACTGGTAAACACTCCACGTTATTACACCTCTGTCCATTCTTGTTCAACTTAGGCAATCTCGTCTTTCGTTGACCCTTTTCATGCATTGAAACAAGTTCATCATCATTTTGTCGAGGCTCCAACAAGCAGCAGTCTTGTGCCCCAACTTACCACATTTCCAACAATCCCCACCATGCTCTTTAATCATGCACTTTGGGGACAAACTCTTTGTCATTTGGTGCAGACATTGCCATAAGCTCCAGCGTTAGCCCTCTTTGTTTTCTGTCCAGAACATATTGGAATCGCGACGATTTTGTCACCAACGACTACACAATCCCTTCACCTTTCCTCTTTTCACCTCAAAAACTTCATCAGTCTTTCTATTATGTCCCATGAGATGAATAAGACGCATACGGACAGCATCATCAATACCCATCAGGCTATCGATGACGTCACATCACCACGTATGATTTCTTCGACAACCCCCGAATATACTGCTTCCGTCCACATTCAACTTGCTCATTCCACCATTCAGGACACAACAAGGCCAAATCATGAATCGTTTTGTATACCCATCAATATCAGTCCTTAATTTCAAAGTTGTACAATTCTGTGCTCCACCTTGGCAACAACACTTCGAGATAATTCCTCGGAATCATACCACTTTCTCACCTCAGTCATGGAGTACCATTAGCAGTATCAATACCCATGCAGCAATTCTTCCCATTCACCAAGGCAATGCAAAGACCTTAGGAGAGTAGCAGTTGCAAATTTCACCTATCCCTTTTCCTTGCAATCACCGGATTCGAAACACAGATTCTAGTTTCTCAAAACCACTGACAATAATCCCACAACGGTACATTCGGGGCCGTTAAAGGGGTTGGGTCACACTTCATAGAATTTGATGTAAGTACACTCCATAATTTCGGTCGGCGCTGCCAGGTGCAGTACCGTCCGAACACCACCAATTTCAGCACCATCGACTCTAGCACTACCAGCTCCAGCACCACCGGCTCCAGCACCACCGGCAACAGCACCACCGGCTTCAGCACCATCGGTTCTAGCACCACCGGCTCTAGCACCACCGGCTCCGGCACCACCGGCTCCGCGGTTTATATTTGCCATAAATTCAGCCATAGATGCGTTAACTTGATCCCTAATAATCTCGCGCATACGTACCTCATACATAGCTTTTGGCGGCATGATCCTGTTACAACACAAATTAAATCATAATGAGTATTCATTCAATGATTGTATTAAGCAAAAGGAACAATTTAGAAGAAACAAGAAAAGAAAAGTAACGACAACACAATGTAGAATTAGAACCAAAAGATAGTCATTTCATTAATCACCAACAAGTTACAAGTTGCATTGTCATACATTACATGTCACCATCTAATGCTACACAACTTCAAAAGACTAGTTCTACTAACTGATATCGCAGTTTAGTTAGTGATTTACAAAAGATACTACAAAGGATAAACTAATCTACTAAGAGTCACTAGGTGGTCCACGTGGCTCGGAAGGTCCCTCGGTCCCATCAAAAGTAGAGTTCTTTGATTTCTTTCTCGGACGCTCGGTATCCTCATCATCAGATGGCGACTTCGGAACATCCCCAATACGAACCATATCCAAGTAAAACCTCTTATTCCACACTTGGGACTCATGTAACGTCCTCTCAGCAGTATCACGCTCCATACAAGTCCCGCTAACTTAGTCTCAGTTTCAGCCAATCTTTTCTTCAATGTGGCATTCTCTCCACTCTCCAATACCGACACCCTCTCGAGAACATTACCCAAAGCACGCTTGACATTTTCCAAATCATGATTAAGTATCTCCCTTTCTTTCTCCCTGATTTTATTCTTAGATTTGAGAAGAGCAATCTCAGTTTGGCATGTACCCAACTTAACCTCCATGACTCTAGCTTGTACAAGTGACGCCTCTAAATCACACCTTAAGGCCCACGGTGCTAATCCATCAACATGAGATAAGTTACGAGCAGAAGATGACTCTCCTACCTCAAATAAGCCCCTCGAAAAGTCACGAATAGCATAAGGCCTCTGGGTAATGGTCCCAGCAGTAGCCTCGGGTGCAACATCGACCTCCTCATCCTCTGACTGAGAATCGGATGACATCGAATCAGATGACACATCTCTAGGTGGCGGGGTTTTGTCACCCTCCACCTCATAATGAAATATCAACTCAACATCATCCTCAAGCTCAATATCAACATCTTCCTCGGGTTCCTCTTCAGGATCTTCTT
Organism: Tanacetum coccineum; assembly: GCA_026074375.1. NCBI lineage: Eukaryota > Viridiplantae > Streptophyta > Magnoliopsida > Asterales > Asteraceae > Tanacetum > Tanacetum coccineum. The sequence goes on along the minus strand of BQNB010179749.1, from coordinate 7,496 downwards.
CAGGATCTTCTTCATCATAATCAACCAAATCAATATCGTCGGGAATGTCAACCATTTCGTTGGGATCATGGATATCTACAACTTGGTTCGGCTTGGGAACAACTGGATTCACTTCGAGAATAACTTCATTTGGCTCGTTAAGATGATTAGGGTTCTTCAAGACAATCTGCGTCGTATAAATATCTCGTATTAGTATTAAATAATTACATAATTTACATTTATATTCAAATAAATGAAAATTTCATATTATAACATATATATATTTTTCCATATATATATCGATAAATAATTCCTTCTCATTCTTGTCCATTGGTAATTCGGAGATTTCGCTTGCACAGTTATAGTTAAAAGATTTCAAAAATATATATAATATATATTTATTATCCATATATATATCGATAATATAAATCCTTCTCATTCTTGGCTCCCTCGGTAATTCAAGATTACGCGTTGCGCACATTATAGTTAAAATATTTCAAAAAAAATCCTTTCGTTTCATTTTTTTTGAAAATCTTTTGTTCTCTAGTAACGTAAGCTCTGAATACCAACTGTAACACCCTCATTTTCATATATCAGCGGAAGAGTCATTTGGGGTGCTACGTCATAATACAATAACTCAAGCATAGAAAACGACTCGAAAAGAGACGTTTTTAAATATAACCATTCGAAATAAAAAGTTTCACAACATAGGTCCCAAATATTTTCATAATCAATACATCATATTTCAAATATTTTTTTCGAATAATTTTCTTTAAATGGGCCTTCAAAATATTTATTTCATTAGCTTCTCCTAAATCTTCATCACCGAATTACCTTTAAGGACCTGAGATAAAACATGCTAAAAAGTCAACAATAATGTTGAGTGAATCCATAGAGTTTATATATATAATAAATTCCGAACACAAGTATCATTTCTTAAAACTTATCAAGACATAACGATGTAGATCAGACAAAGTTATAGGGGGATTATTATAAGTCTCATGACATTAAACGTTACCATCTAATAAAAATGCCCACTATACACCCTCATTATCAGTGCATATTACTCTTGATACAACGCATCTGTAGTGTCGTTTTCCCGATACGAGACGATAGCTAGTCGTCACGGATTAAAGTTGGTAGCCTCCAAATAGTACTATTTCATGTATAAGCGTCTACCATTACCCGATAGTTTAACAATTCATGATTTCCGCGGGTCTTTTATCTAGCGAGTTAAGCTAACTTATAATAATCAAGGCTACTAGCATAGATTCGGTCCCTTGTGTTCTATTTTTAAAAACAAGCATGTTATCCCCCTCGCGGGTTTATAAAACAATTAAAGTATTAAAATGCGAGGCTATGAAGTCACCGTAAGTCGAAGAAGATCAAAAGTATATGACATCTCGAACGAGAAAATAACTCTTACGCACCACCTAAAAAAAAGTGTCGCGTCTTAGTATAATTATATAAGTAAATTATTACGTAAAATAATGTGACGAGTGCAAAACATGTTCACGAGATATGTACGAATTCGATCTTAGACCTAACCAAGTTATTTAGATTCCTAAATCCATATGTGACCTGATCTTATGTGACATTAAGCATCTACCAAGTTTTGTCGTTTAATTCCAAGTTTAACCACTTTTATTTATACGTTTACTATTTTTAGTTTAGACGTAAAATGTTAATTTCTGAAGTTAACCCGGTTTTACGGACATGTACACCCCTAAAAATCCCTTTAAGTCTAGTTTTCAAGAATGTAAATTAGGTTTACTGATTATTTAGTTAACATAGTGAAATGGCCATTTTACCCTTAGTAACTCTATCCAGATTTTTAGGTGTATTTCTAGGTTTTACTAAAATGACCATAACTATTAAACTATGATAGCTATTAATGTAATTCCAATTGGGGTAGTTTCCTTATAATGCCCACTACTGACACAAACCTTAAAATGCAGATTATTAGTCCATTTTTATAGGGTTTTATCCGTTTTCTTTCCAATGGTCCAATTTTGATATATTTTTGTATTTTGACTATAATTTCCTCATCCGGAGGAGTTGGTTGACCATCCAACTCTCACAATTAGCCAAGACCATTATCTACATCCCTAAGCATTTTAATCTAGGTCTCTAGTTCATTGAAATATGAGAAACATCACGTTTTTCTACTGATCAGAAAGTACATTTTACAAAAAGTCCATCTAACCTAGTTTTGATCAATCAATCTTCCACCAATGTATCCACAAGTCTTTTACACATCTCATCAACATTTTATACTACCAATAACATCATTTTACATAATCAAATCAAAAATCAAAATATATTTTGCATGCCATAGTTTTTACAAGGAAATCAAAATAGAAATCTTTCAATACTTACACTTTCAAAAAGATGATCAACACTCCCAGATCAACCCAACAACTTGTGTAGATCACCACTCAACCCAAATATCTATTACCAACAAATATTCACAGCCCCTAAACACCAAAATTTACCCAAGATCAACACATGTTAACCCTTGAATTTCACATGCAACACTACACCCTTTTTTACCAAATCACCTATACAAACCCTAGGTTTCAAGACAACTCCTAAACAATACTTCTACACCATTTTGATCACAATTATAACCCTTTAAAAACTAGTATAGATCAGCCCTTAAAGTGGTAATGTAGTGGTTTTTGATGGATTTTTGGTTCTAGGAAATAGGTACAATGTTTAAGGATTTAACTAGGTAGTCATATTCACTAGTATGTTTGATATTTGATCTTGAAAATTGTATGGATTTGGTGTTTTGGTGTGTGTAATTTTTTTCCAAATGAAGAACTAGAGAGAAGTTTTATAAATTTTTTACCTACAAGTGTTTTGTGTGTGTAAATTGGTCATAGTTTTGGTTTAAGTATGTAAGTGGAGTTTAGGACAAGTGTATAATGTAGTGGGTTGGATTAACACTAAGAGGACACATGCCCTCTTGGTGACACCACCCCTTTGCATGGTGAGATTAGTAGGATAAGTAGTTTATTACTTGTCCCACTAATTGTTAAGGCGTGTATTTTCAAAGTTTGATATTTAAAAAGGTACGATTTGTAGTCGTTTTTGTAAAAAGTAAAAATAGTACGAGACACGAAAAATAAAAACGATTGCAACAAAAATATTTCTATGGCATTTTGAAAATATAAGCGTCGATGCTTAATGTAGAATTCGTCGGTTCCTTGTAAATGTCACGTAAATTACAAATGTAAGTCCTAATTCTCCCGGTTAGTCATGAATTCATATCTCAGCATAAAAATGAAAAATATAATTAATACTCGAGAATAAAATAACGACCTGAAATTGACGGATTGTCACACTTGATGTCTAGATTAGGAACTTATATCCATTTGACTACTATGTCTTGGATCTCATCTTGTAATATTTTCATATAGATTATATGTTAGATGGTTGATGTGTTTAGGCCTTAAAAGATAAGGTTTGTCATGTTGAGCCATAAAACATAACGAGTGTAGTTAAGAGATTGGTTCTAGCTAGATTAGAACTCGATATTTAGCTTAGTGTCGGAAAACACTGTAAGCCACATAGAGGTTAGTTATGTTAGGCCATGAACATAACAAGTTTGATTGTACCCGAAGAAGAACTCGTTATCTAGCTTAGTTTCGAAAAATAATGTAAGCGACGTTGTAAGATTTTCTCTGCCGAGAAGGGAGCTTGTTGACTAGTGAAGCAACTCTCGAGTTGGGTATCCGAGGAGTGGAGTAAGGCGAAGAGGAGCTTCATGACCGAACCACTATAAATCACCGTATCTGGTTTGCGCTTTCTTTTACCTTTCGCGTTACATCTTTATTAACATTTATTGCCTTACATTTATATTTGCATTATATCTATATGTGTGTGGATTGTTGCTTATATTGTCTAGATGATGATTGTGTCATGCATAGAAGTTAATATTGTGGTTGTGATTATATTGTTATGACATGCTCTAGTTGTTATAGATTTATTATTGACACTTCTCATATTGCGTCTAACTTAATCGGTGATTTGATACAAAAGTTTTATGTTTTTAAACAGAAACATATTCACCCCTCCTAAAATTGAGTACGATCCATGTATCAAATTACCCATGAAGGGCGATAAAATATAAAAAAACATTTTATTGCTTGATTTGTACTAGTTTTGTTGTTAAATACACTTTGTATACTAGCTTGAAGGAAAGTGGTCTTAAAAAGAGTTTGTAGGTGTCGACATATGTTTTTAGCACAAATTACGTAGGAATACAGTTTTAAAATGAGATTTTGATATAACAATTAGTGTTGTTAAAAAGTATATTTGTAAATCTTTCTCTAAGGCTTTGAAGTAAAAATGATGTTTAAAATATGTGGTATATGTTCGGTATCAAGTTTATTAAGTTTTGCGCCTTTTCGCCAAGTCACAATCCCCCTAAATAGGTGACGATCACTTAAATATTTAAGGGATCGTAAGTTTGTTTTGACAGATTTTTGTAAACTTTGAAAATTCATATAAAATCAGTCGCAAGTCTGTAGGAGTCGTGCCACCTGCCATTTTAAAGGTAATTGAGTCTACTTTCATATAAAAATACTTTTAAGTCTTAATTCTTAGCTTAAGTAAGTCAAGAACGCACAATACTACAGAATGTCCAAAACATTGAGTTTTGTTTTAGCGTAAAACTTGTATTTTATCTTTTCTTTTCGAGTTGAGCATTTCTAGTCGGCATGTCTTTGAAAATTGGTGTACATATATTTTCAAAATATTGAACTTGATTAATTTTTGCAATGTAGAGGAAACTAATTTAACTTTTAAATAAAATTGAGCTATGTATACATTATTGTATCTAATACAAAAAACGACGACAAGTATTTTTGTGTGTTATGCTAAATGATTATTTTTATGTGCGTGTCTTAATATAGTTAGTGAATCTCTTATGTGCTTGTTGCATTTCATAGTTAAGCTATCTAGAAATATATGTGTAATATATGTCTTGTAAGTTATTCGTTATTAGTATTCATGATTATGCACTAATAAGACATATATTATATTTCTTGCACTAAGTTGCAAATTATTTTTGCATTACATATAGGCATCGATCATCCCATTTACAAATGTTACATAAACACATTGTAAATCTTTTCGAGTGTGGTAATCTACTTAGGAATAAGAGTTCAATAGTTTGTCAAGTATATTGAAAAATATTGTCTTGCACAAATAGCTTTAATAGATCACGTGTTAAAACTCGTCACATAAATATTTCCATCACTTTAATTTATTTTCAACAACACGTTTAAATCTTGTCATCAACGTACCTTGTTTGACCTTAGGTTGTTTAAACAAGAGAAAATATCATATTAATACATTAAGTATTAAAGTAAAGGAAACTATACTTTTGAACTTTGCGTGTGATTGCGTTGATCTAACACACACACATATATATTTTTTATAACCATATAGTATTTTATAATAGTTGTGTGTTGTATAATAATACTCATGAATTGTCAAAAACTATGTATGTAACAACAAATAGTTTTTTCGCAAATACAAAATATATAACAATCTCGAAGTAATAAGTTAACTTATCATTATTCATTAACCTCACTCGCGAATAGTCTTAGGTTTAATGGAACACACTATGAAAATATTTATTTGTTTTCTTTTAAAGGGTGTTTGTAAGGGTCAAGAAAGATTTCGATTATATATCGATTCATTATTCAAATTATGATTGATATGATTATCAAATTTAATTGACAAGTTTTCGAGTATGAACATGAAATTGGATTCTCATGTGTCTAGGTTCAAAACTATATTAAAATATAACAAAAGATATTATCTTTAATCTACATACTCAATCACACTTGATTGATATGAAAATAATGACATCATTTTCAAGATGAAAAGAATATGCATCGGATCATAACTCGCACTTGTGTTAATGATGTCATATTGAGTCTACTTGCCTAATGGTTGTGTTCCAAATATTAGACTAATATGTTTAATAGATGCATAAATACATAATGAAATAGGATTGACGACTTATATGTTTTATCTAAAATATTCAAGAAATTTACATTGCAATGTAATTGGTAAATGTGTCATTTCTAAAAAACCAAACACGAGCAAACAAATAACATATGTAAACCTTGCTCATACAACTTAAAAGCACAACTCAAAGCTCAATTTCACATTTGACTAAATTCTTAAATAAGCAAAATACTCTTTTTCATGCACTTAGGACAACATGATTTTTGAGGAATATTATGTCTAAAGAATTCATGCATTTATCTTGTTAAACAATTGATAAAGGATAATATATATTCTATTTACAAGATAATACATTACATATTGTTTGTAAAATATATATTCTATTAAAATTGAAAAATAACTTACTACAATATGTGTGATGTGTCGTTGTGTGGTGTATATTTTATTGATTCAAGTTTTAAATTTATATTTTGACGACTAAACCAAAAACAACACTTTACCGGGCAGTGTACCCGATCGGTAGTAGTTTCGTGGTAAGTAGGGTGTCGAACACTTGAAGCGAGGTTAAATCTATCAATTTAATTAATATCTTGGTTATCTATTTTATGTTAATTCTATTCTATTCTAAACCTATGTTCAACCTATGTCAGTCTAAATCCTAATTCTAATGGGAAAATAGGAGTTTTTAGCCTGAGAGACTGGCACGGTTTGGTTGGTGACTACAATCAATTCAAGGCACTTTTTCCCACGTAAGCTAATTAACAAAAGATAAAAGAGCGGTCGAACCTTATATAAGAAAACTGTATTAACCATTATTAATCCGATTAGAAAGTTGGTTTGTTTATTAAGTGCAATGATTTCTTCTCTCGATGTGGCATATCATTCTTAAGACTTAGGCGTTACATCATCCTAAGACCTAGGCACATTAATTATGTCACAATTAAAGCATCTGCATAAAGCATCCTTATTTGCTGATTATAATATATCTTAGGGATTAAAGCAATGGTGATCTTGTTAAACCCTAGATCATAGAGACTTTACCCAATTACCGCTTAATGGCAATTTATACACTAGTAGTCTACTTGTCTAACTATCCAATGGAATCAGAACGTTACTTGTTGAATTATCTAGGTCACCTGCTAGTCAACACGATCAATAAACCATTGGCAATATCCAATTAACTAGTTAACCCCGAAGCGTATCCTAGACACAGACTTAGAAGGACAATATTTGTGTAACTATAATTCTAGATGCATAAATTACTATATGGAGAGCTATCCCGGACTCTAGATCTACTTGGTCCGCTTCACTAGATCCAGTTGAATAAGAGGTATCATACAAAAGCGCGTAAACACGTATAAATTGATAAACATAAACAAGCATACTGTGAGTCCCTTGTTGAATAGATCTCTGCAGCCTATTAAGGATGATAGCCAAGATGTATAAATACAATTGACTATGTAGAAACACTGATTATGAATACTATGTGTTAATGCGGAATCTTAACACAAGTACTAAGAAAAACAATG
>BQNB010179748.1:0-12743 GCA_026074375.1 Tanacetum coccineum | reverse complement strand
AGTCTCTCAGGCTGAAACCCCCCTTATCATTAGTTTAGGTTACACTTAGGTTTGCATAAATTAGATTAATTTAACTAAAATACTGATAAATTAGATATTAATGCTCTCGCTCTTAGTGATTGACACCCTACTTACCAACGAAGCTACATCTTGACCAGGTACACTGCCCGTTAAAGTGTTGTTTTTAGGTATAGTCGGCATAAAATAAATAGTAAAACTTGATACATAAAATACCTACTCACAATGACACATCATGTTTTTGGCATCGCTGCCAGGGAGTAAAGTTGTTTAATTCTTATTTATTAGTGTTTTAGTTTAGTTTAAATTGCATATTTGTGTGCTTGTTTGTGTGTTTAATTTCCTGCATTGTATATTTTGCATAGTGTGTGTTTGTGTGCATTATTACAGCCTGCTGTAACTTTCCGAGTCAAATACTCAATACGGCGTATTCATCTTCTTGGATACGACGTATAAATTTTTTCTAAACCAATACAGCGTATCCGACTCTATCATCAATACGGCGTATTCAAATTACTGAATATGGCGTATTAGTCCATTTAACCTTTTTCTTCGTAGCAAATTCATTACAGGAAATGGATGACCCCAACATCACGATGGAAGAGTACATCAAGCTTATGGCTGATAAAGCTCGAGGGCGAGATCAGACGTTCAATTGGGAAACTACTACGTACGGTAAGGAATATTGTGATGATCTTGATTCTTTCACAGATTTTGAAACAGATTTCCCAGTTATCGCCTATAATGATGCATCGACATCAAATCAGAATGTTTTTTCTGAACCCACTATAAGTATCTACAATGCAATTAAAGCTGACATTGATTTTCACATATCATTTTCCGATTCCGAGGACGAGGATTATACTTTTATATATAACAAGGATTCGTCTTCTTATAAATTAATTCCTATCAATGATTTAAAACCGGAACCGGTAAATGAACATGTTAAAATCAATACATAATCATGTTCGGAGAACATTAATGTCAAACCAATGGATAGTGTTATTTGCATAAGCAAAGACACCACTCCCATTGAGTTTGATGAAAATATTGAAATAAATCATGACGCACCAGTTAAATCTTTTGCTAAAAAAGATTTTGTTTTAATGATTAAAATCATGATTAGTCAATGTTTTAAAGGGATGCCATTGATTTTTGTTCTAAAGAATTTATATGTGCCATTTGGCATCCCGTTCGACCCCAAATTGTTTTATAAGGGTGGGATTAAATTGGGGCAAGTCTAACTTAATGAATTTTCTATAAACAAAAGTGCTTGCCGGGAGACAACCCAAAATTTATTTTTCTATTATCGAGTCTGTCTTTCCAGACTATCTATACGGCGTATCCAAACCCCATGGATACGGCGTATTGACCTTCTGGACGTTATCCAACACATTCTATACGACGTATTCATTAATGAATACAGCGTATTCAACGACTGACATACGGGTATCGATACGGCGTATCTTGGGGAACGGATACGACGTATCGACTTCCCGTACGCTTTTTAGGATTTATTTTTCTAATCAAACGAATACATCGAAGATGGAGTTGCACTTGTTTTCTTATGCTTAATACAGGACCTTCTGAATGAAACGACTTTGGTGGAGTATTTATAAAATCTGAAAATCTCAAAGTGTTGGAGTCTTGAAATCTCAAGACAGTTGTTCCACATACTTTTTGCTCAAGAATTCAACTTGGAGAATCAACCCGAGCAAAATATCAGAGGAGTTCCTCGTTCTAATTCTATTTCTCATTTTCTTTAATTGTTTTATTTATACAACAAGGACGTTGTATAATTTAAGTGGGGGATGGAGAATTAGAACGTACATGTCCTTCTTTTTACAAAATAATATGCTATGTGCTTAAAAATAGGCCAAATTTAAAAAAATTAGCATACTTTTGTAAAAATCACTAGTTACATTACCCAGCGTACAATGACTCTGAATGATAAATTGTGAGAATTAAGCATATTCCGTTTCCAAACGTTTACTAAAAATTCCACAAAATATGAGTGTACCGGTGATGTAGTGGACTTTAGAACTTGGCTTGGTATATCACTCGAGACCACAATGATGAGTACTATGGATTTAGTTGGAGTAACATGTTTAACTAGTAAATTTCTAGGATTAAACAAGAAAAGCCTACATGTCGTAATTTTAACTAACTACACTGGTTAGTTAACCCCCGTGTAACCCTTTGTATACTCTCACTTTTAGAGTAAAGATTCCCCTAGAACAACCTGTTGAGCCATTCCTGTCTTTTTTACACCAAAATTATATGTTTCGTTACACCTTTACACCTTAGCCTACCGTGTAGATTAAGCCTATTTTAATCAAAGTTGCTAGTTGCCTTCGTGTAAAGTTTTGTATTTCCTGCGTCAAAGTGAAATTTTTCTATCTCTATTATGGTCGGGAAATTGCACAATGCAATGGGAAAGATTGTAGCTTGTGTATTTTGCTACATTCGCGATTATGTTTCATTTTTGAAAATGAAGTGTTATAAGGAAAAATTATCCGGATGAATTATGATGGTGAAGACGGTGAAATTACACCGAGATTTATGATGTATTATAGAAAAAAAGAGGAAAAATAGAAAAAGCAGCAAAAAAAGAAGGATGGAAAATAGTCGGTTCGATGAAACTTATACCAATGGAATTACTCGAAAGGATCGATTATTCATTGATACGTTATATAAATCAACGATGTAAAGTCTTGTAAAAAGTGACCGATATCACCACTTATCTTGTAAAGTATGGGATGTATGGGAAGTTGACCGTCATAGGAACGCCAACTTAGGTTGTCTTTGTCATTCTATGATTGAGATGTTTGTTTATATTTCTGAGTCTTTGTCATGGAACGGTCGGGTAAAGTTTCTAACAAATGTACCTTATTTGTTTGCTTAATCTATTTGTTTTGTGAAATTTTATTTAACAACCATTTACTTCGCTTTCCTAATGACTAACCTTGGGTTTTACTCGAACGAGGATGTGTACGAGCCATACATGTCTATTTCGTCGTTACGGCCATGTATGCGTGACTCAGCTGCCTTGTTGGTTTATGACTTTTGGTGAAAGTTAGAAGCTTCATACCCTATATCGATATTCATCCTAACCGCTGGTTAAATATGAATGAGGATGTGATCGAACCATACGTGTGGTTCAGCTGCCTTGTTGGTATGGTACTTTTGGTGAAAGATTGTTTGAATGATCAACCTTAAGCCTTTTACCCAATTTGCTTTTTGAACTTGTTACTCCTAGGATCTAGTGGTAGAGATGTGTATCCTTTCCAAGCTACGCCGTATCCATCTCAACGGATACGTCGTATTGACCAATTTCTAGACACTATAAATACAAGACCCTAAACTCAGTTTTAGGTATGCAAGAAAATCCCTAAACTGCCAAGTCAATTCTCAGACGTATAAAGAGGCAGAAGGTCATAATTGAGCCTCAAGATATAGGGAAACTCTTGTAATCATTGTATAACGCATACGGTTCTGATTAAGGGTTTTTATTATTATCGTCATATGTCAAACCGTGTGTATTTTTACATGACTATGGATGATACCCTTCTAGGCATCGAAATATAGTCCATGTATACCTAGAATAATCATCTACTACTACTAAGGTGTAAAAATTACTTCCATAGCTTTTAATTGACGACAGACCAAATAAGTCCATATGTAATAATTCTAAACATCTTTTAGTAGAGACTAATATCATCAAATAACGTCATATTTTACCATCATTTATCCTATGCATTTTACCCACTTTTATATAATTATTGCAAGATATTGGTACTTAATTGCTTAAAGTTTATTATTGCAGTAATTATGGAGTCACTTGTGAAGACGAAGCTAAAAGGCGCAATTCTGGAGCTAAAACAAAGACATTTGAAGAATACTAATTTCGGTACCTATACGCCGTATCCAGCAATAAGTGGGTAAAGTCCCGATGGGCTAGGGTATTAACAGGATCACCACTACTTGAATTCCCTATGATAGATTATAATTAGAGTTTTGGATACTTTATGCGGACACGTTAATTGTGATAGGATTGTTCGTGTCTAGGTCTTAGGATGAAGTACCGCCTAAGTCTTAAGAATGATATGCCGCTTCGAGATAAGATTATCATTGCACTAATAAACAAACCTGCAATTTATCGGATTATTCATGGTTGATATGTTTTCCTTATATTAGTATTTGACCGCTTCTCTATCATTTGTTAATCTTCTTGTGTGTGTTTATTGCTTTACTTGTTATCAAAACCTTAGCTTAGATACCCAAACTCATGTCAATCTCTCAGGCTGAACCCCCTTTATCATTAGCTTAGGTTTTGCATAAATTAGATAACTAAAATACTGATAGATTAGATATTAATACTCTCACTCTTAGTGATCGACACCTTACTTACCAACAAAGCTACATCTAATCGGGTACACTGCCCGTGAAAGTGTTGTTTTAGGTATAGTCGGCATAAAATAAATAGTAAAACTTAATACATAAATAATACCTACATGACGACACACCAAGTTTTTGGCGCTGTTGCCGAGGAGTGAAGTTGTTTAATTCTTATTTATTAGTGTTTTAGTTTAGTTTAAATTGCATATTTGTGTGCTTGTTTGTGTGTTTAATTTTCTGCAATGTATATTTTGCATATTGTGTGTTCGTGTGCATTGTAGCCTGTTGTAACACTCTGAGTTGAATACTCAATACGGCGTATTCAACTTCTTGGATACGGCGTATAAATGTTTCCAAACCAATACAGCGTATTCGACTCTAAACATACATACGGCGTATTCAGTTCACTGAATACGGCATATTGAGCTATTTGACAGTTTTCTTTCGTAGTGAATTTATTACAGGTAAATATGGACGACCCCACCATCATTATGGAAGAGTATATCAGGCTTGAGGAAGAAATAGCTCGCAAGCGTGGTAAGGTGTATAACTGGGAAACTGCTAAGTATGGTAAGATCTGGTATGATGAAGACGTTCACGACCTCAGATCCGTTGAAACTGAATTCCCAGCTATAGTCTTTGATGACGCATTTACATCTGAAGTAACGCCCTCCTATGAACCCACGGTAAGTCCTCTTAACGATAATAATATCGTTTGACGAATCCGACGATGAACATTACACGATGATTTATGATGAAAATTCATTTTCCTATAAAATAATTTCTATCAATGATTTAAAATCGGATTTGGAAAATGATAATGATAAAGTCAATATGCCTTCGTTTCCATCACCCGAGCCTACGGTCAGTTATTTTGATGATTTAGACTTCTTTAAAGATTTTGAGAAAGAATTTCCAGCCATTGTTTACAATGATGCTCTAACGTCTAAATCGGATTTCTTAACTGAAACTACTGTAAGTCCTCAACATATCGATGAATTCAATTTAAAAGATGAAACATCATTGTCCGAATGTGAGAAAGAGGAACAAAACGTGTTATACTTTAATGATCTATTTCCTTTTAACGTAATTTATCCTGATGATTCAAAATCGGATAAGGACATTGATGATGATAAAATCGATATTAAACACTCTTCGGGGGATCTATCTATCGAGCCATTACCTAATATAATAAAAATCGATGCTCAATGGTCAAATAAGCTTTTTGAAACAAGTCATGATACATCTAGTAAGTTTTTCAAAAATAAAACTTTTGTCAAATGATTAGGCACTAATGTCATGACTTGGAATTTTCTTTGCAAAGGGATGCCATTAAATTTTGTTCTAAAGAATTTATATGTGCCATTTGGCATCCCGTTCAACCCCAAATTGTTTTATGAGGATGTGATTAAATTGGGGCAAGTCTAACTTAAAGACTTTCTGTAAACAAAAGTGCTTGCCGAGAGACAACCCGGAATTTATCTTTATGTTATCAAGTCTGTCTTCCCAGATTATCCATACGGCGTATCCAAACCCCATGGATACGGCGTATTGACCTTCTGGACGTTATACCATCTTTATTTTTAGCAGAGTCTATACGACATATTCATTAAATGAATACAACGTATACATGTATCAATACAACGTATTCTAGGGTATGGATATGACGTATCGACTTCCTGTACAGTTTTAGGTTATTATTCCAAGTCTAACCAAACGAATACACCGGAGATGGAGTTGCACTTGTTTTCTTATGCTTAATACATGACCTTCTGAACGAAACGACAACATTGGTGGAGTATTTATAAATCTAGAAATCTTGAAGTGTTGGAGTCTTGAAATCTCAAGACGGCTGTTCAACATACTTTTTGCTCAAAAACTCAAAATGGAGAACCATTCGGAGCAAACTATCAGGGGAGTTTCCTTGTTCTAATTCTTTTTCCCATATTATTTAACTGTTTTATCTATACAATGAGGACGTTGTATAATTTAAGTGGGGAGGGGGGTGGAGAATTAGAACGTACTTGTCCTTATTTTCACAAATAAAATTGCTAACATTCCTAAAATTGGACCAAATTTATTTTTTTTTGCATACTTTTTGTGAAAAATCACTAGTTACATTACCTAGCGCACTATAACCCTTAATGTCTATTTGTGAGAATTAAGCCTTTCCGTTTCTAATTGCTTACCTAAAATTCCACAAAAATATAAGTATGCCGGTGATGTAGTGGACTTTAGAACTTGGCCTGGTATATCAATCAAGACCTTAATGATGAGTACTATGAATTTAGATGGAGTAACATGCTTGACTGGTAGATTTCTAGGATCAAACCAAAAAGCCTACATGTCGTAATATTAACTAACTACACTGGTTAGTTAACCCCCGTGTAACCCTTTTGCTTACTTTTATTTTTAGAGTAAGATACCCCTAGAATAACATGCTGAGCCATTCTTTTCTTTTTTCACACCAATTAAAATTGTTTCGTTTCACCTTTACACCTTAGCCTACCGTGTAGATTAAAGCATATTTTGATCAATGTTGCTAGTCGCTTTTGTGTAAAGTTTTGTAGATCCCGTTTCAAAGTGAAATTTCTCTATCTATGTAATGGTCGGGTAAATTGCACAATGCAATGGGAATATTTGTAGCTCGTGTATTTTGCTACTTTTGCGATTATGAATTATGTCCGAAGAAAAAAAGAAAAAGGAAAAAATTATCCGGACAAATGATGATGGTGAAAACGGAAGAATTACACCGAGATTTATGATGCATTGCAAAAAAAAGAGGAAAAATGGAAAAATAGAAAATTGCAGCAAAAAAGAGTTGGAATGTTATATAGTTGATTAATTGAGCTTTTGCCGAAGATATTACCCGAATGATTGATTATTCGTTGATACGTTACAAAAATCGACGATGTAAAGTATTGTAAAAAGTGGCCGATATCACCACTTGTTTTGTAAAGTATGTAAAATTCGGGATGTAAGGGAAGTTGACCGTTATGGGAATGCCAACTTAGGTTGTCTTTGTCATTTCTATGATCGAGGCGTTTGTTTATATGTTCAAGTCTTTGTTATGGAACAGTTCAGAAAAGTTACTAGCAACCACACCTTATTTGTTGGCTTTAATCTATTTGTTTTGTTTATTTTATTTAACAACCATTTTACTTCCCTTTCCTGATAACTAACCTTCGGATCTACTCGAATGAGGATGTGTACGAGCGTGGATGTCTATTCTGTCGTTACGGCCATGTATGCATGTCTTAGATGCCTTGTTTGACGACGACCTTTGGTGAAAATCAGAAGCTCCACACCCTATATCATTCTTTATCCTTATAAGAATGATTAAACCCGAGCCTTTGAATAAATACCCAATTTACCTTTTGACTTGTTACTCTTTAGCTCTAGAGGTGGAGATGTGTATCCTTGCCAAGCCTACGATACGAAGCTAATCACGACTGAGCAATTAAGCGCACCACTAAAATGATACACCCTAGATTAGTTGAGTGATCTGAGTGATTTCATTTCCTTATTTCGTGAGGAGCTTGGTTTTGTACAGGTGGTTTGAATAAGAAAAAGTGCTTAACGGAAAAATCCTTAAACTCGGTTACGATACATTTTCATAACCTTTCTAAAGTCTACTTGAGGACAAGTAGGATTCAAGTGGGGGGATGTTTGATATCATCAAATAACGTCATATTTTACCATCATTTATCCCATGCATTTTACCCACTTTTATATAATTATTGTAAGATATTGGTACTTAATTGCTTAAAGTTTATTATTGCAGTAATTATGGAGTCACTTATGAAGACGAAGCTAAAAGGCGCAATTCTGGAGCTAAAACGAAGACATTTGAAGAATACTAATTTCTGTACATATACGTCGTATCCAGCAAAGAAGATACGGCGTATCAACGCCAACTCATCACAAGAAACGCGTATTGATCAATTCCCGATCCGGCGTATCACTCTTTACCAATACGCCTTATGCACAGCTGGTCATCAGTCAAAGATACGAATTTAATGTGATTGATGGCAATTAATATTGATTGATTTGATCTTATCGCGCACTCCAAGGATCAAGACCTAATACGCAGTATCTTGACATTTTATACGCCGTATCCACTGGTCAACAGTTAGATATACTGCATTTAATGCAGTCAACACTCAAAGGTCCTACACTTAATACAATTAATGGCCATGATCCTTACCTCAAGGAAATCAATTACATTTAATACACGGTCAATTATTCAACTGATAACCAAGGAAACCCCATCAATACGCCGTATTGACTGAATTAAATACGACGTATTGACCCTTTTTCAGACTCTATAAATAGAAGACCCTAAACACAGTTTTAGGTGTGCAAGAAAATCCCTAAACCACCAAGTCAATTCTCAGACGTATATAAGAGCCAAGAAGGTAAAAAATGAGCCTCAAGATCATAGGAAAACTCTTGTAATCTTTGCATAACCGAATACGCGTTCGATTGCGGTTTTTTATTTTAATCGTTTATATATCAAACTGTGTGTATTTTTTTAATGACTATCGGCTGATACCTTTAGGTATCAGCCATGTTTATGAAGATTTAATGTTTGGTTTGTTAATCTCGATTGTCTTAATTTATCGTTGATGTTTAATTATGTTTATTGCCTTATACTTGTTTATGTGCTTGTACATGCGACCTATCATTCAACTAGGTCTAGTGAGACTTAACCAATAATCTAGATGTCGGGATAGCTCTCCATGTTGTGTTTTGTGTGCCCGGACCAATAGGATCACAAATGACACCTTCAACCTTATCATACTCTTTGATTAGAGCTGTAGTTTGCCGGGTAAGTTCCGATAATTGGTTCAGGCCAGTATTGTTCTTAATTAATTTGTAATATGAGTTTTGTGTGGTGACTACTGTTTATAAAACACCTCAAGCAATAAGGTAAAATACTTGATGGCTAGGTATTAACAAAAGAACATCACTGCAAAAAAACCTATGAAAGATTTTAATTAGAAGTTTTGGATGCTTCATGCGGACACGTTAAATGTGACAGGTTGTTCGTCTAGTTCTTAGGAAGAATCCCGCCTAAGTCTTAAGAATGATATGCCGCTTCGAGATAAGATTATCATTGCACTAATAAACAAACCTGCGTTTTATCGGATTATTCATGGTTGATATGTTTTCCTTATATTAGTATTTGACCGCTTCTCTATCTTTTGTTAATCTTCTTGTGTGTGTTTATTGCTTTACTTGTCATCAAAACCTTAGCTTAGATTCCCAAACTCGTGCCAGTCTCTCAGGCTGAACCTTCCTTTATCATTAGCTTAGGTTTTGCATAAATTAGATAACTAAAATACTGATAGATTAGATATTAATACTCTCACTCTTAGTGATCGACACCCTACTTACCAACAAAGCTACATCTGATCGGGTACACTGCCTGTGAAAGTGTTGTTTTAGGTATAGTCGTCATAAAATAAATAGTAAAACTTGATACATAAATAATACCTACACGGCGACACATCAGAGACCATATTTTTAGCTTTATGACTTGCATGAGCTTGCTTCCCAATTTTGCAAGCATCAAAAAAATGTTTATCATATTTTAGCTTAGGTAAGTTTCTAACTAGTTCTTTAGATGACAAAGATTGTATTAACCACATATTTGCGTGACCAAGTCTTTTATGCCATAAGATAGAGTTATCTACTACCGTGGTGAGACATAATTTGTCTTGAGACTTATTTCCTAATTTCATTACGTATAGATCATTTTTCCTAATTTTGTTTCCTTTGATTTTCCCATCTTTAATTATTTTACATCCTTCTTCTGTGAATAAGAGTTGACACTTATTGTCACAAATTTAACCGACACTAAGTAAGTTGAATGCTAAGTTATCTACGTGTTCTACATTAGATATAGTAAGGGATTCATTTGAGATCATGCCCTTGCCTATGATTTTTCCTTTTAAGTAACTTCCAAAGACAACATTACCTCCATCGTATGCTTTGTAGGTAGATAATAGACTTTTGTTACCTATCATATGTTTGGAGTAACCACTATCTTTGATCTGTTCATCCGGTTCCAAGCATGTTCTCAAGCATACCTAATTCAACAAAAAAAAATTCAAGTGTTTGGTCCCCAATATCTCATGAGTCCGAAAATGTTAGTGTTGTACATCCCTTGCATTTGTTGCAATTGATTAGGATATTGAAATAGGATACAATTTCCCATATGTACAAAGCCTTGACTTTATTGGTTGTTCCAATTCATAGGATAGAAATTTTGATGGATTGGTTCTCTAGAGTTTCTTTTAGGTTGAGGTGTGTTGTATCTTGGTTAAGAAGAGATATTTCTCCTAGGCGGAGGTGTTTTCGATCTAGACTCGGTTTTGACATAACCTATACCGCTTTTGAGTGATGGTTTTAAAGACGGTTTCTTTGACTCATCAATTCTATTATGTATTAGTTTCTTCCTAGTAATAACAACATCCGATCTAGAAGACATGGGTGGACTAAAAACGTGTTCTGTCAAATTTTCACCACTCATGCGACTCACGTATCCATGTATGGTGGATCTGTGTGCCTTTATGGTGGATCCGTCCGTTGCTTTTTAGCGGGCGATCCAACAAAACCCATAAGTTTAGTTTCGCTTGTTGATGCTTTACTACTATCGAATACTAGACCTATTTTACAACTAGATGGCTTTTGATTATTTAACATTTCTCTTAGTGAATTAGCACTTTTATCAATTTTACAAACTTAACTTGAGTTTCCTTAAGTTAAGCGTTTTCCAATTTAAGTTTTTGACATGACTTACACACAATATCAATTTCTTTACTTCTCTCAAGTTTCTTAATTTTCTAGTTCAATTCTAAAACTTCCTTTTCTAAAAGATCTCTTTTAGTTTTCAAAGTTTTATTCTTGTTAATATTTTTAGGCTAATTTCACATAAGCTATCGTATTCAATTTGCATAGTATCATTATCAAGAGAAGATGTGCTATCACTATAATAAGAAGAGTTAAGAGTTACCTCATTTGACGATTGAGCCATGAGACAAGTTTCATCGTTAGTTTTGTCTTTGGCTTCATTTTCGCTATCGCTCCAAGAACCTCCAATAAAGTCCTTTTGATCTTTGTTGTGAGTTGGTTTTGGACAATCACCAATGAGATGATTTGAATCGCCACATCTAAAGCATTTTTGGTCACTCTTCCCTTTCTTCTCATCCCTTTTTCGGAATGACTTCTTTTCTTCTCTTGGTTGCCTAACAAATTTACCCTTTCTTCTAAAAAACTTTTTATAGTTCCTTACGGCCATATCATATTGATGTAGCGTGATACTACAGATGTAGGCAATTTTGATACACGTATTGCCGGACTAGGATAATTATCGTATTATCAAACAAAAGGGGTAATATCATTTACGTGACGAGGATACAGCACAGAGGGTTGAGAAAACTCTCTTATTAATATGATTTCTGGAAAACAAAACAAGACTTCGATCCCCTAAAATTCAACCTCTATTTATAATAGAGAGAGAATATTCTGGAAGAATACTAATTCTAGAAAACAAAATAAACTCCTTATTTAAAATAAAATTCCTAATTAAATAAAATAACTTGGGCTAATTAAATAAAATAACTTGGGCTTGGGCTTAGGTGGCCTGCAAAATCTTTACTGCATCATTCTCCCCTTCTTGGGAAAAACTCGTCCTCGAGTTGTCGTCAGGATATAAAGGATCATCTGGAGTAAAGTTGGACAGATCTGCAACATTGAAAGTCGGTGAAACAGAAAGGTGTTCAGGTAGATCAATAACATATGCATTATCATTGATTTTCTGAAGCACTTTGCAAGGACCTATTTTCCGCATCTTGAGCTTGTTGTACGTCCCAACAGGAAACCTCTCTTTTCTTAAGTGAACCATAACTTGGTCTCCAATAGAAAATGTCTTTATCCTACGATGTTTGTCACTTTGTACCTTGTACTTTGCATTAGAATACTCGAGTTTTTGTTTGACTTCAGCTTGTACAGCTTCTATTCTTTCCGCCATGTTCTGAGCGGCGATGCTATGACCCGGTAGCGTAGGTAGCTGAATGAGATCAAGAGTTTGCTTTGGTGGACACTGATACACAACCTAAAATGGAGTCTTGCCCGTGGATCGATTCACCATATTATTGAAAGTGAATTCTGTTGGTGCAAGAAATTGATCCCATTGCTTTGGACGATCACCACATAAACATCTGATTAGATTTCCAAATGTTTTGTTCACAACTTCCGTTTGACCATCTGTTTGAGGGTGGAAAGATGTGCTATAATTCAACTCAGTTTTAAACAAACGC
>BQNB010179747.1:0-12743 GCA_026074375.1 Tanacetum coccineum | reverse complement strand
AGAAAACCAACTAAACACTGTTTTTTTAGAAAACTCTTTAAACATAAAAAAATCAATCTTTAATGTACAAGTCATTTTAAATAAGGAAATCATTTTAGATATTTTAAATTACTTCAAACATAATTTTTCTTAAACTCGTTTTAAACATAGTGTTTAAAAAATCAAGAGATAGTTATATAAATGCGATATCGCGTCTTATTCGTATAAATCATTTAAACATACTTATTAGAATAAAAATAAAGAGAAAATCATATAAAATTTGTATCATATTTAATTCGTAAAGATCACTTAAATCACCTCGAATTCATAAAATCATTGTAGACACAATTTTTCTAAGAGACAACCATATAAAAGTAGTATCACAACGTATTCATAAAATGATTAAAAAAATAGTTTTCCCCAAGCCTTATCAAGATATAATTCAAAAGGATTTTCACACTTTATTATCATTATGAAAACGTTTTTAACACCAAGAAGACCGTATAACAAAAGGATGATCACATCACCGTGAGGGAAATCAAAGGGGAGTATATGAAGGAATGACAAAAGAGAGTACGAGGAACCATATAGTCAGAATAATAGTTAGAGGAACATGTACTAGAGAAATTCATGCATGGACATTACGAACCAAAAGAAGAAAGTAAAGACTCATCCGTACTAAAGATCCAAGGAACAACCATAGAAAAGCATAAGTACTAACATGTTGTAAACATGTTACGAAAACCCAAAGATGTGGAAACAAGGGAGTAAACATCTGCACTAATATGTTTTGAGCAATTAGCGCTTGAGAAAAATTAGTAATCAGCGCAAGGAAGGTGTAACACCCCCAAATTTACAACGCAGCAGAATATCACTTTGGGGTGCTACTTCATAATAAAAAATCACATTCGATTTATTTAAAAAGATCAGAGTTACAAGGTCCCAAACCAGTTTAGAAAATATATTTTTAGTGAGTCATATCATGACTCGTTTTCTTAAGATTTCCTTTATCGAATGTACAAAATTTCACCGAGTTCCAATCCTTGATATCTGCGTTCCGTCCCATCCAAGCCATCACAACCACCTAAACCTGAGATACATGCTTAAAAACGTCAACACAATGGTTGAGTGAATTCATAGTTTTCAAGTAACAATTAGAACATATATTTGGTTCCACAAAACATTTATAACCTCAAAACGCAGTTTGGCTCCACCAAAAACATGTATGACTTGCTAGCTAGGCAAGCCACACCACATTTCCAACTTTCATGAGCCCGTGTACCGAACCTTAACACATTCATCATTATAGATAAATAACTGACCAGGTAGTATGCCACCACCCCTTTCTCAATACAAAATGTCCGTTACAGGGTGCTCACTGGTATGTGTTTAATTACACATACCTTTCACCATTAAAATCGAACTTAAATGACCAAAAACGTACCAAAAATACCTTGTATTTGTATGTTTTCAAATATATTGTGCAGGAAACGGATATCCGACAAAAGGACAAAAAATTAAGCAAAAACAAACAAAACCGAGCATGGAATGGAAAAGCGTGGAAAAGCCAAAGTCAAATCGAAGCCAAAGTCAACAAAAGTCAAAGTCAAGTCAACCCCGAAAAAGTCAACAATCAAAACCAGAGCCG
This sequence comes from Tanacetum coccineum, assembly GCA_026074375.1. NCBI lineage: Eukaryota > Viridiplantae > Streptophyta > Magnoliopsida > Asterales > Asteraceae > Tanacetum > Tanacetum coccineum. The sequence continues at coordinate 11,116 of BQNB010179747.1, read as the reverse complement.
ACACCGAAGAATACATAATGGGCCCACCCGAACCCATCTAATGGGCTGGGTCAGCCCATTAGTATATAGCATGAAGACTAAAAAGCCCAAAATTACATAAATATATTACACAGCCCAACCTAGCCCAAACAATTAAACCACAAAGCCCATTTTTTTTTAACCCACAAGGACCATCAGTGTTATACCTCATATAACCACGAGGGACCAACATTGACAACTTCACAAACTTGTTAACACCACATGGGACTTAAACTGAAAACAACATATACAAATTCAGGGGTCTTTCTTGCCAATTACCCAAACCCACACCCCTGCTTATAATCAAACAGATTAACTCTCCCATTTTCCCGCCAATAAGTCCAATGTCCTATTCATCCATCATTTTGGCTTATAGCCTGCTACAAACATCCAAAAAGCCTCACCACCACTTCACTCCACTCCAAAACATGTACCCCCACCTCATAATCCTACAAGGCCAGCTTGGCAATCCTAAGGACAACCATTGGCCAATGATATTGATGGCTGTGATGATCTTGATTGGGCACCAAGGCAAATCCAATGGCTTAGATGATTGGGTCTTTCTCCTCACCAAAGTAGCACAACAAACACAGATTGAAGACCTCATAGCTTAAGCTTTCATTATAAATAGAGATGTAATAGCTTAGTTAGGGTTTTGTCGAATTTTTAAGTATACAAGGCAAAAGCTTGTAAACTGAAATCTTTGTACCTTTTTAATATTGTCTTTTAATTAAAGTGTCATTTTAATTCAGTCATTTAAATTTTTTCATTTTAATTTCTTGCAAATTTACTGTTTCATCTTTAATCCTGTCATTTAAGTTATTTGCTTTTAAATACTGTTTGTTCAAGCTTATTTATAGTCTTTTAAGTCTTTTAAGTTTTTATATAAGTTGTTTTTCTTAATCTGTAAAAGATAACTTGAGTTTTCTATACTTAAGGGGGTGTTTGGTACAAGGGTTAAAACGGGTCAAACTGGGTTAAAGACCCATTTGGGTCATTTGCCTATCTTTAACAATCATTTCTTAGGTGTTTTGAATCTGTTGTTTTGAATTTTTTAGGCTGTTTTTAAGTTTCTCTTAATTTGTCTTATAAACTGTTATCACAAAAACAGTTTATAAGCTTCTTTGATTAAGCTTTTAGAAAACCTGTTTTTAGTCTTTGTTTGAGTCCTTTTCAAGTGTCAAATGCAGTGGTGAAAAACTCTTTTGGTTCTCTTGTGTCTTTATATAAACTGTCATTTCTTTAAGCCATTTTTTGAGTCCTAAACTGTCTTTCTAAATCCAAAAAATCCAGATGGTTTAAATGTTTTTTTGGCTTCTAGTTTTTTTGTGCACAATACCTTTACAAGCTTATCTCTATATGTTTTAACTCCATTTTAATTTTAAAGCTTATTTGCCAGCTTATTTATAAGCTAGCTTTCACTCCCTTTTCTTACCAATTTTTTTCCCCTGGTGTTAAAAGCCAACTTTGCAGCTTATTTTTGTTGTTTAATTGTGATGCAACCTTCATTATTTTTGCATTTCTAGAAAGGCCACAAGCTATTGTATAAGCCCTAGCAAGCATTAAGCCTAAAAGTCCCTTTAGAGTGCTTATTTTTAAGCCAAAAGTGAGCCCTTTGACTGTTTTGCCTGCAGTTTAGCCCCATAGCTTATTTAGGTTTTCCAGCTTATTTATCTGTCTCTTTTGCTTATTGTTAGTTTACATTGGCTTATTAGGATTAGCTCACTATTTTCATTAGCTTAGTTTTTAGGTTCTTTGCTTATTTGCCCCTAAATTAGCATATCAGTTTAGCCTTCTTTAGGATTTAGATATATAGACTAGTCCGCCCCTCTTTTGTGCTTATTCTTGTTTCAGCTTGCTTATTAGATATAGGTGCAAATCTGTCATTGCTTATTTCTTTCTTTCATTTGCTTATTTGTCTATAAAAAGCCCAACAGTTTGCATTCATTAAGCCCTTAGTATAAAAGTGTGTAACTTCCATCTTTTTGTTGCTTATTTCCCAGCTTATTTTTAAGTCTCTAAAAAGGTGTTTTTTTTAAGTTGCTAGTTTTTGTGTGCTTTTTATGTTTTAAAAGAAAATTTAAAAAAAAATAGTTTTACAAAAAGAGAGAGGCCCAGGCTCGAACCCTGGACCTCCCCCTTTCAAAGCCACCAACACTCACAAACTCATATCGCTGTGCTACAATAGCTCATCCGGTATGAGTTTGTCTTATTAAATACTTAAGCCCTTTTTTAGCCCATTAGCCTTTAAGCCGTTTTTGCTTTTTCCTAGCTTATTCCAATAAGCTGGGAACCCCAACTTATTTTTCTTAGATCGAGCTCCCTTCAAGCTAGTTTTCAATATTTTTTGAGAATTTTCCCATTTTGTTTTCTATTTTTAATCATTTATTTTCTTTAAAACTGTTTTTTAATTATAATAAATTAAATAAAAATCAAAAAAATATTTTTCTTTTTTAGAAAATTTTATTTTATCATATTTCATCTAGGAAAAATAGAAAAACTTTCGTAGGGTCATTTTTGAAAAATTTTACTTTTTAAAGAACGGGTTTCGGGCCCGATCCTCGTTTTTTCATTTTTGAACTCGATTTAACTTCGTTTTCGTTCTAGTCTTGTTTATTCTTACTTTTTAGTCAATTACTTTTAGTAAAAGTAAAAAAATTCACCTTAGGATTAATATTTCAATTTTTAGGTTTTTGGTGTGTCGTTTTAGCTTCCTGTTTCCATTTTTAGTATAATTTATGTGATTTTCTCGTTTTTAGTGTAGTTTGCCTTATTTTTCCCGTAGATTTATAAAACCAAATCCAAACCTTTTTCATTTAAACATCAAATATCAAACCGACTCTCGACTTTCCAATTCACTCCTCGTTGGGACTACGACCCGGGAACATCCTATACTACTCTCGGTTTCATTGATTTTGTGGATTTTGATCCTTGTTATATTTTTATAAGTATTTATATTTATATAAAAAGGGTTGAATTTACTCCTAATCATGCCTTGAGCATCCACTATCAACAAAGCCTTTATCATTTAGTTGTTAATTGCTCTGCATACAAAAACTTATGAAGTTAGTTTTCTTTGGGGACCCAAGCCATTACTGACTTGGATCGGCCTTATGCATCAATGTAATTATATTTGTTGAAAACCAGTGATGCACCATTGGGTTTGATGGGTCTCCAAACCCAACATGCTGAGGGCTTAACAACATTAAATCCCCTCTCGTGCCCTACAGTATTACATTGATCTAAATGGCCAACCAGTATTAAACCTTGATTAAAAACACCTTTTGTAATGTGTTCTCTATTTTAAAAGGGCCTGTAAATAGTTTGATTGTAAGAGGTAGTGAGGGTTGTGTGGGGGTGGGGGGGGAATAGGTATATATCATGCTTATAAGAAAATAATCCTTGGTTCTAGCACAATGAATTGTTGATATGGGTGAGCAGTATACAAAGGACCTAACCAGTATATACAAGACCAAGCAAAACTAAAAAGGTCAACCAGTGTTAACGAGACCTAATGTATTAACAACATAGGCCATTCCCAGTAATTAAAAGATTTAAAGGCCATCTTCATAAAAGAACTGCTCTTGGAGCCATAATGTTTGTTGTGCACAGTGATGAGCGGTTTTTAGCATAGAGAAAAAGGTCCCAAAAAAAATTATCCTTTTTGTTAATAACTATTTCCACTTACTACTCATTTTCTGGTGGTTAGGACAGCTGTAATGAATGTGAATCAAAACTTTCACAGTAAAACATGCTTTTGTTTATAAAATACAAAGTTACATCCTAACTGATTTGATTTTTGACCATTCCAGTTCCTCTAAGGTCATTGTGACCTGTACATCTTAAGCATACTTGGCACTGTCTCCAAACTAGGTTTTTCTATTTAGCAATAGTAGGAATAACAGTTTTTTTATCTTATCAGGCTTAGTCTTAGACCCATCTTCTTGTCAAACTCTTGTATCCTCATCTTCTAACACACAATCCACCATAATTAGAGCATCGTTATTCTTCCTACCTATCTTAGGTTCTACTTCCTAACATTCGTACTAGTGTTAGACTCAACAACCTTCAACATACTCTACATGAATTACAGGAAAGAACTAAACTTATCTTTCCATCTTTGTCACACCTTAAGTTGGGGGGGGTGGGAGACTCAAAAGAGCTAGTTTGAGTATCAGCCTTTGATTTTCCAAAGAGTCATCAGTCATTCTCCTTACGAAATTATCTGCACTTTATCACAACCATGGTAGGTTTTAACTAGAATCCCTAAGAACCATAACTCATTAATCTCAGTTCTTTTGAATTCCTTCAAGACCTGAATACGATAAGTTAAGTTTTTGGTCTATTAAAATCAAAGGATGACATAAGGGAAACAGCATTATAAACTACTCCTTTCTTGCTTTTTGTTAGATAACTGCCTTTTCTAACTTTTCATTTTAAGCTCACATTTTCGCCAGATTTATCAAACTTTGCAATCTTAAAAACAACTCCTGCCTTATTCTTTGTTTAAAAAACCTTTTCAAGCTCCGTCCTAAGTAATCCTAACTTGCATATTCTTGCAACCTACAACTTCTTTTAAAGTAGTGCAATTTTTCCTCAGAGAAAAGAAACTTCATGTTCTTTATAGGGGGGGGGGTTTAGGGGGGGGGGGGGGCAGAAGTGATTGTTACACCTTCTAGAGTTGATCAGCTAAAAACCTCTTTTGATGTAGCTGCTTTAAAACCAGTAACACTTAATTTAACAAGCAAATCAACATACTGATTCTTTAGAGCTTCATAGATTTTTCAGACAATTTTTTAAACAAGACTTATCATTGTTTACTCAGAATCTGAGAATTGCCATTAAGCCATGTTTGCCTGAATCTCTACTTCCTCTGCCATGGTCACTACATATCCAATCAAAGCCAACATCATCTATAGCACACATTGCCTTTTCAAAGCAATCTTTAATCTTAATAGTCTTTGTTGAGCGACCTTGATTCGTAATTTATATTGTCCTTTAACTCCTAGGTGCCTGCATTCCCCTGGCAAAATGGTCCCATTTGTATGACAGTTGAAACATCTAAACCTTTTAATTTATCATATCCAGTGTATTGCTAACCATCAACTGATGATGTTTCCTTCCAGTTCCTCTAATAGAAACCTTTCTACTGCCCTCATGCTTAGTAGTGGCCAATTCCACTTTTAAATCCATTTCTTTCAAATCATCACAAGAAGTTGCTCAGGTCTCATGACTAAGTTGAGACCCTAAATTATGGGTTGGTGGAGTGAGAAAGAGCATATACTGTGGCATTACTTAAGCTAGCAATTACAAGTTCCGTACTAGTAGTATTAACCTTTGTGTAGCAAGTACTAAACTTCAGGATAACAAAGTTATTAATATTATTAGTACTGACTTGCACCTGACGTAGTTTACAAAAGCCAAGTTTTTACATCATAAGCTTGCACCAGTAGATTTCTTAACCTCTGTCAACACTTTTAAACTTGTGTTTGTACAGATCGAACAAACCCATTAAGTATCAAAATCAGGTTTGTATCATCTAAATCCCAACTACAACAAAGTTATCCATTCAGAAGGGTAAGGCTCCTTAAAAATTTTACATTTAGATCTCTGGATAGTAATCACACACCCAGAATGCAATCTACAAACAAGCTTTGAAGCCTATAAAGATGTCAGAGTCAAGAGATTTTCTAGATTAAAGCACTAAATTTTCATACTGTTGTTTCAACATAGCCTTCTTGTGTCTTCTTGTTGCTTCATTGCCTTCAAATTCCCGAGCTTTAATTGCAGCAAACATTTGAATGATGTCATCAACATTACTTGGTCAAAGGAAAAGTTGATGTGTCATTGGGCAGTGCCATGAGCAGTAGACTTCTTGCCTTACATCAATTCTATTTTACATGTATTTTCTTTAATATAAGCAGGCAACAGTCATCCTTTATTGTTGTTGAAGAACCCACTGTTCTGGTGGGTGTTTGATTCAGGAATAGGTATCCCCGATGATTTCCCATTCTCTATGACTTCCCATAGAGCATAATCCTTTATCCAGAAAAATACTGGTTAATTCCTGATCTCCCCACATCTCAAACTCCCCGAGTTTTGAGCAAGGAAGTTAGGCCAAATGCAAGTTCTGTGTATTCTCAACCATTACTTCTAGATCAAAGTTTTCCAGCTCAAAAATCACAGGTCAGACTACCACTTGTTGATCCCAACTGCTTGATCGATTCCTTTACCTTGTAAAAGAAGTACGTACCTTTGATTAATCCAAAATAACAATCGTAAGAGACTGTGTTTCTGTATATCAAAGTATATGCGTAATCTACACATTCAAAACTCTAGAAGTATTAATCAATGAAACAGTACTAAACAATGAACAATGAACAAACACAAAATGGCTTTCAATATTATGTTTAGATCATATAATACGAGACTCTTAGCTAGTACTCTTAGTGTTCCAACCTTTTAAGAGCTTATAATTCTTTCTCTAGAGATGTATAGTGCTAGTCTCTTAAGTATATTCTAAAACCTTAACCCTAGATCTCCATTTTATACACCACAAGGAGTCCTTTACTAGATAACTACCAAACTTTTAGGATCAATTACAATTATAATCATATACGTATCTTCCTAAAATACATAAGATATACATTCCATATTTATCTCTTTGCATCCTTATCTCCAAGTCAGCAGCATTAACCATCAGCAGTATTAACTTTTCTTCTAGCAGTATTAACTAACACTGGCAGTACTAACTTTGTACTGGCAGTACTAACTCTATTAGTACTGTTAGTTATACCTTGACAATATTAACTCTTGATGAAAATTTATTCCTAACAGAATTGATTCTTGTTACCATAAAACCTGTGCCAGTCTCTCAGGCTAAAAACCCCCCATTATCATTAGAACTAGGTTAAGCATAGGTTTGTCAAGTAATTAAAATTAACTAGATTAACTAAAATACTGATAGAATATAAGGTTAACGACCTCGCTCTTAGTGTTCAACACCCTACTTACCACGAAACTCTACCCGATCGGGTACACTGCCCGTTAAAGTGTTGTTTTAGGATAAGTCGGCTAACTATAAATTTAACACTTGGTAATCAATAACTTGACCCTACACGACAGCACATCATTCAGCGTGTGTTCAGTGATCATCACAAAGTAATATAATGTCCACATCCAAATCTTCATTGACTCTCTTTGCTTGTGAATAGGTTAGAGTATATGGCTTAGTTCCCTTGCTTACTTTATCTGCATATTAACTATACTTAATTAGATGTCACAAATTCAAACATTCTAAAAAAACAAAATTGAATACCATTGTTGGTAATTTGATAAGCCAAATCATCAAAAGATTTTGGGTGTTTGGATGTGTAGATAAGGCTTGACATGTATGTCAATTTGCCATAAGTTCATTAACTACTATATGCATCAAAGAATAGAAGGTGACATAACAGATAAAAGTGAATTTCTTACATATGGCAACGACTTTACAAAGCATATAGTTCACTTCGTTTATAGTCGGCATGCATCAGTAGCAAAATAATAATTACATATCACCAATCTCACTAAACACTTCCTCCACTTAATTCTCGTTCTTTGTTTTTTCCTTGATCACACCCCATCATGTATTCTCAATATATATATATATATATATATATATATATATATATAAATAATAAAAAATTATAATAGCATATTATATAATCAAATAAAAACTGCATCAACATATATATTAGTGCACCAACATATATATTTAATAATTAGGATGAATAACAGCCTAGAGATTCAGTTTACGGAAGCTTGTTGCGAGGTTAAGCATTTGTCAGAGTGAATTCACAACATCATGCTTGATGAAGACAATATCATCCAGGACTCATAACAAAAAGAGGTATATTAGAGTTTTAGTCTCATACTATATTCAGATGTTGTCAAACAAACACTTCTCCCCCTTAATTCCCACCATGTTCACCATATCAAGGATGTTTTTTATGGTTTGTGAAGATGAATGAATGAATGATAATATTAGGGTTTATGAACGTGTGTTTTTCTGTAGAGGCGTAATAAAAAGAATAAAAGATTGATATGAGTTGCCATAATAGGAGCCGAATTTGTAGGGATTATGTTATTATTTGAACAATGAGAATTTTTTTAAGCATGACATATTTGTTTTTATTTATTAGTCAGAACTTGTAGAGTGATCCACTGGTATAGGTGTTTCTTTGTGGTAGCAACACCCAGGGTTCGAATCTTGCCATTGACATAATTTTAAAAAAATCCAGAATTTCAAGATATATGGTTAGGTGGTTTTAATTGTGTTGACATGGCTTTAATTAGTGCTGACATGACTTTATGGGTGCTTAGGTGGCTTTAATTGTGATGACATGGCTATAATTAATGATGACATGGCATTGTGAGATGATTAGTAGGCATATATATATATATATATATATATATATGAGTGGATTTAGAAAAGGAAAGGGATGGTTCAACATGTTTTACTAGGGGTATGTAGCACTAAAAATGAGTGTTACAGTGGGTTTCATAAGGTGGTTAGCGGACTAGTGTAGTCGGCTAAGATATAATAATTTGAAAATGTAGGCTCAGTTTGGGTGTAATCCTATATTTGCCTATATATCACGCGAATTTGTTGTGCTAGCTAAAATGTCAATCCGAGTTAATTTGCGCTACTAAACGGTACACGTTTTGATTAAAACTTAGATTTTATATTTATATTTTATTTTTTACTAATAATTAATCCTAAATATGATAAAGTATAGGCTAGATTGCAAGACAAGCATAGATAAGTGGAATATCAAAATTTTAAATTTTCCTTGTTTTACTTCCTCTTTCACACTTAAGTTGAACATTGCCCTCAATGTGATAATACTGATAAACATAGAAAAATAGGGAAAATAAATGACAAGATAAACAAGGCTTCCCGGGCAAATATGAGAAGCTGATAACTGTTGCCATCTTCCAACGACCATCCACGACTTATTTGCATAATAGAAAAACAGACAGCATACAAAAATAGATAATATTTTTTGATTTTAGGATTTTGTGATTTTTATGTATTTTTGATAGCTATTTCTTCCACACTTAAGTTGAAAGTTTTAGGAAATATGTAAATTACTTAATTTTAAATACGGGTTGCCTCTCGTGAAACGCTTAATTTTAAGAGTCATTAGCTAGACTCTCTTTAAATTGTTCATTCTTTGGGGTAGAAGGGTGTAAGTTCTTCCGTTCGATCATTATAGCTTTCTTCTTCGTGGTATAGTTTGAGTCTGTGGCCATTTACTATGAAACTTTTTCCATCACTTCAATATAGTTTAGCATATCTAGATGGATATCTATGTTTTACCATATATGATCCAACCCAACGAGATCGGAGTTTAGTTTGCTTGAACTTATATTTTGAATGGAATAATAGGACTTTATCTTCTTTTTTTAAATTCTTTTCTTATTTTGAGTTTACTATCATGCCCGATTTTGGTCTGTGTTGTATACAAACGAGAGTTTTCATATGCCTGGAGACAGAGTTCATCTAACTCATAGAAATGAAACATACGTTTCTCACCAGTAGTAATGAGATATGTATTACAATTTTTAATTGTCCAATATGCACGGTGTTATATTTCAAAGGGTAGGTGGCATGTTTTTTCATACAAGAGTTTGTAAGGTGTTGTTCCGATTGAAATTTTGTAGGCGGTTCTAAAAGCCCACAAAGCATCATCGAGTTTTCTTAACCAAATAGAAAAATTGTCTTTCACTGTTTTTTCAAGGATTCTTTTTGAGGCTCTGTTTGTATTTTCAACTTGTTTGCTCATTTGAAGATGATATAATGTAGAGAAACGGCGAGTTACTACATATCTTTTCATAGTTTTATCCACAAGGTTATTGCAAAAGTGAGTTCCTCTGACGCTTATAAGATCTTTTCGGATTCCAAAACGACAAAATAACTTTTTGAGAAATGAGATGACGGCTCTTGCGTCGTTCGTCGGAAGAGCTTGAGCTTCTGCCCATTTTGATATATAGTTGACAGCGACTACAATATATATGAACTTGTGAGATTTTGGGAAGGGTCTCATGAAGTCGATTCCCCATATGTTGAATACTTCACATACTTGGATTCCATATAATGGCATTTCATCTCACTTAGAGATGTTTCTAGTCTTTTGACAAGATTTACAAAGGCAAACTAGAGTATGAGCTTCTTTAATGATTGTTGGCCAATGAAAAATTGCTTCGAATACTTTCTTAGCACTGGTCGTGGGTTCATAATGTCCTCCAGTACGTCGATGGTGACATTGATCTAAAATGATTAGGGTTTCAGGGTCTGCTACACATCTTTTACTCATACCGCCAATACACATTCTGAAAAGATAGGGTTATTCCCAAAAGTAATGCTTTAGGTCTGAAAAAATGTGTTCTTTCGTTGGTACGTGATGTGTTTCAAAAGCTTTAAATTTATAAGACAGAAATTACTGGTTATTAGATGGAAACACACGGGTAAAAGTATAAACAACGTATGTAGTATAATTTTTTTAGGTAAGACCAGTTCGTCCACATGGATTTGTGTAGTGTTTGAATAATCAGATGAAAATTAAACTTTAAAAAATTTAAAATAAACTGAACTGAATTCAATAATGAGAAAGATGACTACTCGGATAATTTCATATAACTCATAAGCAATGGTGATATTTACGATCTCAAACTTATGACTTTAATTTATAAAAGGGTTTTCTCGTCAGAAAACATTTTTACAAATTAACTTGTTTAACTAAAGACTTATATTTAGTCAACTCGATCAATTGTGTCACTCAAATAATTCAGTTACTATTATATCAAATCTATTTTGTTTATCAAATAACGTAAGTGGATTTCTCATCACAAATCATAGACAAATATTTAAAACTATATAATTCACAACGGGTCTTTCGACCTATACCGGTGTAAGTATATAATCAAAGTTGATAATTAAAGTTTATAAGATTGGACATGATAGGATTTTAATATAAGCTTAAGATTAACAAGATATTAATTTTACCGAATGCTTATTCATTATATTATTTCCACCGAGTAGTCATGAGAGATT
>BQNB010179744.1:0-12743 GCA_026074375.1 Tanacetum coccineum | reverse complement strand
CTAATGGTCAACGACAAATGGACCAAATGTGTTACAGGTCGATCAAAAACAGACTAGATCCGTTATATTTTAAACTATTGGACCAAAACTGTTATACCCGGTAAACCATAAGGACCAAAAATGTAGTTAACTCTTGTTTTAATCAATTATTGCTATTTGAAGTGGCAATGGTAATTGCTATTTGAAGTGGCAATGGTAAGTTTTGAGAGATTAGGTAAAAGGGTTATGATTTTATTCTTCTGATTATTCAAGGTGAAAATAATTAGATTTGGAGAATTTGGTAAGGAGCATATGTAATCCTCTGTTGTCATTCTCTAAAAATCTCAATTCTAATTTTCTTTGTAGGCAAGACAATGAAAATCACTCCTCTTCAAGAAATCACACTATGATAAATATTGATGGCTTTATAGTTGTCTTGGCAAGCACACTATGGTAATGTTTATGAAGGTTAGTTTAATAAAGGAAATTGTTCTCTATAATAAATGAGAAGGTTATTTGAGAATGTTCTTTCTAATTTAATTTTCTTTCTACAATTTGTGGCCACATTAATCTTTAATTATAGCTCAACATTTGTGTTTTACATGTAGCACCACCACTTAGGCACTTTTGCTTTTAATTTCTAATAACGTTGATCTTACCGCATTAGGCACATTTGTTTTTTGTTATTTTAAGAGCTTCATTTATTATAGACTAACGGATACTCGGTTGAAACTTGCAACAACTTAGCTTGATTGCATTCTTAAATGAAGATGTTTTTTTATATCTTGTGCTCTGTAAGCAGCTTGAGTTAAGCAATCACAACAAGCTAATTGAACATTTAAATTCTTCTTAGTTTTATGTCCACGTGATGACTTTCTTTAGGTATCCCTACGCCAAAGTCCGTTTGTTTTTTATAGCTACATATTTATTGTGAAAACTACTAACAGTTTGTATATTTTTATGTAAGCTATCGATATTACAAACGGAAATGAATTGGATGAAGGAAGACAACAAGGTACTAATTGACAAATCGTAGAGCAAGTTTTAGGTCACTTGGTAGGTCTCAAGGCGGTGTTCCAAAGTAAATGGTGTTGGCCCATATAGATCTCAGATTCATAAAGTAGAGGTTTCCAGTGGCTCATACGTGGTACGTGTTTCTGTTTACTACTTTTTCTTTTTCTTCATGTTTCGAACATGCATTCTAAGTTTCTTATTCATTTTACTTTACAGTCATTTATGACATCTTTTTTTCAGCATTCAAATCCCTACCTCCACAACAAATATCGAGTAAGAAAGATTACATAACTAGCAGATGGACTTCTTTGGTTTTATTGTTATTGCTGCTTCTGGTTGTTGCTGCAACTTGCTGCTGCTGTTGCATCTTGATGTCGCCGCTATTTAAATATACCATTGTTTGAGATAAATGGCTGCAATTTCACACCAATTGCAAAAACAACTAAAATTACATGTTTACCTCTTCTTTTAGCCTAATTTGATAGACGTTTACACCGACAGGAAGACCATGAATTTTGAACCAAGATCTTAGATTGATTAGTCGTCATCAAGTATTTAGTGTAATAACTGGTAAGTTTGTAAAGCGTGTTAAAATGGATATGTAAATATTTTTATATAGATGGGTATTGGGTCAAAACTGGTAAGTATTTTTTTTGTTTATGGTCTTACTTTGTCTTTTCAGGTAGATATGTAAGGCACTTATGTAGAAATGTGTAGATCCTATGCTACAATGGCACCAGAAACTACAGTGTCAAAAATGATACTATTAGCAAAGTTTCTCAGGCTAACAATGAAATGTAGTAATTAACTCCGTTACATTTAATCTTATATAAAATGCAAAAATCGCAATGCTTATTCTTGTTGTGGATAAGTTGTCTGCACTTTACAGGGATCTTCGCATATCTTCTATTGAGGTAAAATATGGGAATGGTCTCTTAAAGTTGTCACATGGATCGATGGTCAACTTATTACTTGAAACTAAGGATGGCAACGGGTTGGGTTCGGGGCGGGTTTTAGTGTACCGTACCCGTAACCGTTTATAATATCAACATTCGTACCCGCCCCATTACCCGCTGGGTACCCAATTAATATTATACACGCTGTAAAAAACAAAAACTTGCATGCTATCAGTTCTGTTTTCTTTGCCGGTTTCCTTTAAAAAGATTTCATCTATACATGTTTCATTTTGTAATATAGGGTAAGGATGTGTTTGAAGCATTCTATAAGAAGGATCTTGCAAAAAGGCTTCTTTTGGGAAAGAGTGCATCTATTGATGCTGAAAAGTCTATGATCTCTATGGTTTAAAGTCTAAACTTATTTTATATGTTGTGTTAGACAAACATTCATTTTTTTAATATTAACATGCCTGATCGTTGTTATAGTTGAAAACTGAATACGGTAGCCAGTTCACCAACAAGATTGAGGGAATGTTTTAGGTGTGCATCTATCTTTTTTGCCTCCTCAAGTAAAGAATTTTCTTTATTCCAATGTTATTAAGAAGCACTTTAGGCATTTGATTAATAGGTCTGAAATACTTCATAATTTCTGCTTTAGGACATAGAGCTATCCAAGGAGATATATGAGTCTTTCAGGCAATCATCTCAAGCTAAAAGTGTCCACGTCTTAGCAACTGGGTATCTTTATAGGCACCAGGCACGCAGAAAAGTAAACAAGATGCCCAAACGAAAAAAAGACCAAGATCGAGTAAACAAAGTAAATTTAGTCGCATAGTTTCTTCTTTTATATCGACTTATATTCATCGTTGATCATAACCTAAGTTATTAAACCAGGGAGATACGTATTACGCTATGTCCCACTGATAGCTGAAACACTCCCTTTGCAACATATTTACTAAAAAAAAGGTTCAGGCAATGTGTGTAACAGTTTCAGTGTACAACTTTATTCATTTAAAAAACTTGCAGCATGTATATTAGCTTTTTGGCTGAAAATAATATATTACATGTTGCCCATATCGCATTAACCATTACACCTTATGTAGAGCTAACATTGAACAATTTGTACCGCTAATGCCAACGAACTTAAACAGAGGTAAAGGTCCTTTGTTTACTCGGTTTTCTCAACTTTACATAGGCGTATAAGATACTTACAAATATCTATTACAGGGTAGTGACCTATATCTATTGTGGCTCACGTGAAACACCTTTTCAAGGCAAAGACAAGCAGAAGACAACCCGTTTTTCTTTATTGGGAAGGGAATGAATGGAAATAGTGTTTTTCTTTATGGTTATTTGTTAAATTCTAGTGATTTAATTTGATTTGAATTTTGTATTTGCTTTATGTTAAGCTGAATTGAAGTTGTTTTTATTTACTTTAATTTGTTGATTTTGACATTTTTGGTCCATCTAAAGCAGTTTATATATATTTGTTGTATTTATATTTCTTTATTTTGATGGGTTAAATTTGTAAATTTTGGAATTTATTAAAGAATTCCAAATTTTAAAAAAAAGTAGATTAAAAAAAGACAGGTTTTGAGATAAAAACATATCTATTTAATCTATATAAAGACAGGTTGGGTCTTTTTATAAAGACATGTTGCGTGAAAACCAGTGTCCATTTCCAATAAAACATGTGTGTTTATTTTAATATGGAGATCAATTCTTAGGGAGAGAACAGGTGTCGATTATTCTAATAGAGACTGGTTGCATAACCGGTTTTTATATGTTTCGATCATGGAGATACCCCCCCCCCCCTCGAAGAGTGGTTCTAAAATCACTCTTTATGGGCTATTTTGACTAGTTTCTATGGCTTTTTTGTAGTAGTGAAACAAGCTCTCGTAGATTATGGCATTAGGTTAGATGACATTCCTATAATGTGTGATAACAAAAGGGCCACAGACTTAAGTAAAAATCCGGTACAACACTCTCGTACAAAACACATTGAGATTCGTCACAATTTCCATTGCGACAATGTTCAAAAAGGGAATATTTCCATAGAAAAGGTCTCATCGGAAGATAACATTGCTAACATTCTAACTAAACCTCTTAAACGTGAGCATTTTAATTACTTACGTCTAGGTCTAGGAATGATAGAACAAGATGATTAAGTACTTATTAAGTATTCTCATCCCTATAAATGTTAATAAGAACTTAGAAGTGAACAAGAACAATGAACTACAATCAAAACTAAAATACCTAAATCGAAACAAAAGGAAAATTAATTCGTCATATGGGCGGCCCCTTAGCTCTTAACGGGCGGTCCCCTTAATGATAAGGGAGCCGGCCATGTACATAAGGGGACCGGCCATCTGACAGTCCGTAAAAAGTTTTTATTTTTCTTCCTTAAATCTGAGGCTAGGATTCTATTTCGCACAAAATCAAAGATTGGGAATTTCTCAAAAATAATCTTTATACAAAATTATGTAACCTCAGTTTTGCCAAGGTTTAAGCTTTTCTATTTAATATATGTATATATAAGTCTCAATCTATTCTTTCTTAAAATTCTTCTCACGACTAGGAGTTCATGAAAATCTACTTTCATACATTGTTGATATATGCTAAAAACATTTTCCATTCATGCATAACGATCTCACACTTGTTGCCGGAATATATAATCCAATATATATTTTTTGACACTCTTGATTGAGCAAAATTAAATCAAGGAGCACTTGGATTATTTCTTAGGTTTTTCCTTGTTTTAGAGTCGAAATAATCATCACTCCACATTTGTCGTATATAGGCACACACTAGGGTTATAAATACAAACACAAGTCTCATTTAATGTGTTTACGACCTACTTCTCTTGTTTAAGAAATCTTAAGAGCATTACAACTATTAGGAGCATTACAACTATTTGCTTAATATGATTTTCATTATAGATTTTTATTTTGCCTCCTTGCATGCTTGTTTACATATTCTTGCTTGATAAATGCTATTAGTCTTGATTATTATTAGAACAAAATTAGGACTTTGTATGCTTATTTCTAAATGTTATAGTCTTGGTTGCCATAAAAATTAGGACTTGCTGCAAAATGGCCACAAAACAGTCTATTTTTTTACCATTTCCTGAAAGAAAACAAAAACCTGAACATTCTGGACATTTCCAGGTGGCGGCCCCCTTAGCTAAAAGGGGCAGTCCCCTTAGTGATAAAGGGGACGGCCATATAATTAAAGGGGCCAGCCACCTGATGCACGGTTTTTACTGTTTCTTTTTGCTTTTTGACCCTCTTTCACCTAGACCTAGCTAAAATTTCCCAGAATTCACCAACATTTATTGGATTTGTTTTCTAACAATGTCCATCCATCCTTAATTACATCATCTTCCTAGTATGAATCAACCCTCATCCTCAACATAATCACCACACTCAACTTGTCTTCTCCAATGTCGTCCCCTCACAAACCTTTACGAAAACCTTCAAGGGTTGCCAACATATCCGTAAGACCCGTTTAGAGAAAGAAATTAAACTATTGTAACACATCAAATGAGGTTGATGTTAACTTACCTATACCAATGCCCAAACCACAATCTCCTCTCAATGAACCATCACAAGAAAACCCTCCTACCACTAAAACAACCCATGATTCACTACAATCTCACTCACTTCCACTTGGTGATTCTTGTGACACTAATGTTGGACATACTCCCATTCAACCACAAAATTTCAATCAAACTCAACTCACACAACCTCCATTTCCTCATTCACTCATCAATCCACATGTTGCTAGTATGATTAATGCTCAAGCTCCACCCTCACCTCAAGGTGACAACCAAACTCAACCTCCACCTCCTTAATCTCCAAGTAGGGAAATGCTCATTGATGACATTAATCAACTTCAAGACTTATCAAACCTTCTAGCCATGCACCTTTCACAACGTAACACTCCCTCGTCACCTTATTCTCTAAACTTACCTCACACCTTCAACTTAGATCAAGTTGAACAATATGTTGGTTATTGTCCTTGTTGCATCTTTACCCAAAAACAATTCCTAACCTTGAGTGAAGATATCAATTGGATTGAATTTCTTCTTATTCGACCATAACCACCACTTCAAGTTCAACGAGACTACCCTCCAACAACCACCTCCGCTCCAAACTCACCACCAAAAACCAACTAAGCATGTTACATGCCTACCTTTTCTCGCTTTTAAATAAATGTCCAACCCTCTCGTTTTAGAAGCAAGTCCAATAGTTTCCTATGGCAATCTAGGAATATTAAGACCTTTGTAGTTTAATTTTATGTATGTTGTATTAATATGCTTCAAGCATATTATTTCAATTTGATGTATGTATGATTGTGGTTCATACACAATTCCTATGTATAATTAATGGACTTTAGTCTTATGTTTTTAACATGTTATAGTATTTTTCCTTTTATTTGCTATATGTTAGAAATGGTTATCTTGTTCTTCTAACTCGTTTTTGTAGCAAAAGTTATCATAGCTCGATTCTTTGGTGCCCTCGAACGAGGGGGAGTACACATCAAGGGGGAGCGATTGTACCGTCGACTTTACGCGTAATCTTCGACGAAGCCTTTTTGATTCTATAAAAAGGGGGGAGAAAAGGAAATAAAACTCACTAAATACTTGTTTAAAAATAATTTTATATTTAATGAGTTTAGATTTTGTAATCATCAAAAAAGGAGAGATTATTGATAGAAATAATGCCTAAAAATGTTATTAATATTTTTCGACCTCTCTACGTTTTGATAATCACAAAATATAAAAACGCTCAATGTAAAATTAAAACGTAAACACGTAATTAGTAGTAAATTTTCATTTCAAAAATTAATTACTTAAAGGTATGAATAAATAAATGCTTAATGCATTTTACGATCAAATGAATTTTTATTCAACCTCACACTTTTTATAAAATGTTACAAACATTTTTATAAATTTCACAAAACATTTTCTACATTTAAAAGAAATGTTTTATTCAAAATAAATATTTTGAATTCAAATTTTCTACCTAAAAACAGCTAGAAATATTTCAGAAAATACCTCCCCTGGAAAAGACAAAAAAGGGAGCGTCCTGGCCTGGGAGGCCCCCTTAAATATAAGGGCGGTCCCGTTAAATATAAGGGGACCGGCACATGAATTAAGGGGGCGTCCAGACAAAAACGCTCCCCAGTTTGCCTATAAATACTGGATTGTTCCCTACGATTATCTCACTTCTTGCACACACATTCTTTCTGTTCTAAATCAGTTTATAAATCTCCTTCATTCCTTTGATCATTTAATCATAGAGCTTTGTTTCTAAGTGATTCAAGCTTAGATCGTCAAGTGCAAGAGAAGAATACTTCCTACCATCAAGTGAAGAAGTATTATAGTTTAGTGTGTGTCCTTGCAATCTTGTTGCAATTGTGTTATATCTTGTAAATCATTTGTGTATATTGTGAAGGTGTGTATAGTAGTTAGGTTGTTGTGATCATAGGAAGATTAGTTAGTTCGTGGTGTTCGTCAAGAGTTTAGATAGATCAGGGTGATATTGTTGTTGTCTAGTTTAAGTGTTGTGAGGTTGTAAAGTGAAGTGAAGTTGTGAAGTGAAGAGAAGTTGTGAAGTGAAGCAAAGTTGAGAAGTGTTGTGAAGTAGTGTTGTTAGTATACAAGAGTTGTGATAAATTGGTTCTAGCTAGGATTAGAACTCAACATTTGGCTTAGTGTCGGAAATTTGTATAAGCTTAGTTGTGTACGGTTTTCTCCGCCTAAAGGGAGCTTGTTGACATAGTGAAGAAAACTCTCGAGTTTGGTGCTCGGGGAGTGGAGTAGGGCGAAGAGGTGCTTCGTTACCGAACCACTATAAATCCCTGTGTTGTGGTTTGATATTTCTAACTCTTATCTCTTGTCTTACATATTCATTTCTTATCTTGTTATCACTTATTTATTTAGTTGTATTTTTCATATTGTGCAAATATTGAATTCACATAAACTTGAATCTAAGTTTTTATAAACAAACTACACATTAAATAAAAAAGCGGGAAACTATTTAACCCCCCCTCTAGTTTTCCACATGATGCATTTTCCAGGAGCCACTTTAAAGTTTCATATTAGGGATGGCAAAAGCACCCGAAACCGATGGGGAAAATCGAAACCCGAACCGGTTGGGTCGGGTTCGGGGGTGGGTTGTCGGGTTCGAATGCGGGTACGGGTATTGATAAAAGAATTTAGCCGGGTACGGGTTCGGTGACGGGTTTTGATAATACCCGCCCCGATTACCCGTACCCGTACCCGTACCCGTATCCGTTTACCCGAATTCCTACCCGCTTTATTGTTATTATAATTAATTAAAGTATATATATTATTACAAATAATTTCTTCCATTGTATTTTTATATAACTATTTATATTATTTAACACATTTGAATGTTACATAAATTATTCGAAAGCGCTAAATCGTCTAATACGGTATTTGTTTTCTTTAACTCTAAAAAAATTAGAATATATAAGGGTGTTTTGCTTTATTTTTTGATGAATTTTAGTGTGACTTAATCTTAATACCCGTTATTTTTCTATAAAAATATTCAGTTGAGAATACCCGATACCCGCGGGGAAACCCGAAAAACCGATGGATAATATTAACCGGGTACCCAACGGGTAATGGGGCGGGTACGGATGTGGATATTATAAACGGGTGCGGGTACGGGTACATTAAAACCCGCCCCGAACCCGACCCGTTGCCATCCCTATTTCATATCGAACGTCGAAATACACACCCGGCTATCAGACATTCTTATACCATCAATAGTTTTGGAGCCTGACACCGTCTCATGGATTTTATAGGTCTTTTGTTAAATTTTTAATTCGGCCAAAATCACTTTAAAGTATAATCAGGTATGCTAAAATAGCAAAAGTTTACTTTAATTTTTCCACATTTATATATATATATTAAAAGCTATCTAAATGTTGCGTCAATTTTTTAATTTAAAAATATTTTTTTAATATTAGCCCATAGTTAGCCAAATATGAATTCAAAAATATATTTTTTATATTAGCTCATAGTTAGCCCAATATGCAATCGTGGGCTTGGGCTCGCGGGTCGGTCGGGCTTGGGCTATTTTTTTAATGGGCTTTAACATATTTTTATTTGGTCCATCAAAGATTGATTAAGCCCGTCTAAGCTATTTTTCACGTATATACATAGCATGTCGTTAGTTAGTGGGTCATAACAAGTATCAAATAACCGTACAACGACACAGTACACAAACACCCCGTAACAAAACGCGGGTATATTTCCACTCTAAATATACTTTTAACGTTGTCTGTACCTCATTTTTAAACTATAAATACATTTTTTAAACTTTTCAACTATTTGAAAGTAGTATTTATAGAAAATTCAATATTATATGAAACCTTAGGCTAGTCTCTTAAAAAACACCCTTAAATTTAACAATTGTTAAGAGGTAAAAAAACTTTATGTCAGTAATAGAGTTAAAAAGAAATGAAAATGCTAGACTCACATAATTTTATCAAAAATTATCCACATAAATAGGTGTCAGTTAATCATAGAGAGTCTAAAGCAAAAAAAAGAACTTCATGTAACCTAATTAGTACATCCCACGTGTCATATAAGATTTTTTTTATATTTTTTTAAATTATGTGACCTTAACAATGCTTAAAAAGAGATCGGTGGATGCCACAAACATTCCCTTTTAGTTAATCATCATATCTCACCCAAACTCATAGGTATGTGTTTTCCTTTTTTTACTTCCAATAATCATACAATCATATCAAACATATTAAATAACATGATCAAATCATCCAAAAACGACTACATACAACTTTAATTTTCAAAAATCGGAGTTCTGTAGAAAAATAGAGACGTTGTCTCGTTAATCATCCTGCACGTGCTATAATCCGGCCCTATTTAGAGGTGGCCCAAATCAACATTTCTAATCTCAAACTTGCCAAAATTCAAGCAACTTCTAGATCATCTAATCTCAAACGCATCAAAACACCTTAAGCAATAAATCAAATATTTTATCCCAATAACAGAGATGGCAAGGGTTTCATGGATGCCTTCGAGCTGTTTATTGGTCTTGTTTCGGTTGTTTGTTTTTGATACTTCTTTAGGGTTTCTAGTAACAACATTCACAATGTTAAGTTATCGCTTATTTGATTTAGTTTTGATCACAGGTGCATACGACCCCAACCTTCGTCTATTTCCACTGAATGCATTAATGTTTGCACTCAATTTGAATTATACTTGATGAACAAAAACATATTTGACATTTGTAAAATGATTCACAAGTAAATACTAACAATTTATACTACAGTAAAATATTAAACATTTGACAGAACAAAACTAAAAACAATATAATAGATGGGCAGCCACTAGAAGATTTCGCATTGTACATACAACAGGACTGATACAAATAAAGGAATACAAATAACATGTGACACGGAACATACTAAATATGATAATGACAATACAAATTTAGTTGTTGATATATCTCTAGCTTCTTATGCTGATCGAATTACTTCGAACCGAGGTTGCGGATTACTTCTATCTTACCTTCTTTGCAAAGAAAAGTGCGGATTTCTCTAATATATATGTGACAAGACTGATGCTTCTTCTACATTGTAAACTTCACCTTAACAGAAAATAACTAAAATCAGATACCATTATAAGAACAAAATATAAACCAATAACTATAAAGTTTAGCTTTGAAAATTAGAGCATAGTTACCATCCACTTAATGAAAGGTAAAGATTATCAATAAAAGGTAAAATAAAACATCGGTGGATTGAACTCGCTAGCATTTTCTTGACTCCACGACGAAGGAGCATTGGAGGAGCTGGTTCACAAGAGGAGCATTCTGGTTCACAAGAGGAGCATCATCGGCGGCAAAAAATTGAAACATAGACACGCAGATATACCAGTCCACAAACATATCCGCAACCAATGTCGGGGCACAAATTCTATAGCAATCAAGCATGGAGCAACAAATGTTGACACAATAAGAATCCATGAGGCAGATCATTACAAATGATTTTTGGACAAATCGTGCTTGCTGGAAGACCCCATAACAATCATCGTAATGGCTGAAAACAAAGATTTACCCACTTCCCAAACATTAGCATCCCCTCGTCAACCAGTGGAGCCTTGCCTTTTTAAAGGCGTCAGATCTCTACGCTGTGCTCTTAGAGCTTGAGGAGATAGAGCTCCTGGACTTCTTTCTGGACTTTTCCTCTTGGACTTCCTCCTGATCAAATACGAATAATTAGTTGCGTAATTCTATTTGAGTTAGCATAAAAATATCAGACATTCACTTAGACGTTCAAATAATGCATCATATCATTTCTTTTCCTTGCCCTATAAGCACGTGAAGAACGCCCTCGGCCTCTTTCACACCACCATTATCACTTCAAAGTGACAATAACACACTAATTAGTTTTAGGTTTTAAGTTACATTCGTTTTCTTTAAAAGTATATATTTTTTCCTTTATATTTGTTGGCACAAAGACAAGGTTAATTTAATTTGTTAATTATTTTCGATTCATTATTTCAAGCAATAGCGACCTCATTTCTGAAAATACAGTAGAAACTCTATAAAATAATACACTTGGGACCACCAAAATTTATTAATTAAAAGAGTTATTAATTATCCTTGTGATTTTACCAGAACATTCATAGTGATGTTCTTTAGCATTTCACATTGACGAATGGAAATCCTTCCAGTGTCAACATCAAACAACACTGCGGTAGGTGACTTGCGAGATTCTATATGAATCAAACTTGTGCTAACTGGATATCGATTTTAGTCCAGTATATGAATTGATGACTCAATCATTGAAATAGTAATTCAGTGATTCACTCTTACCATTCTAATAGTAGTAATACTATTAGTGAGCCAGCCTGCTTTGAGGTGTCCGATAAAGAGAACTAGCAAGTATGATGAATCTAATGCATCTGCGTTAGAGGATCTAACACTTAGAGCTGGAAACCTTGTCAAGGAGGTTCTCATAATGAATCTACCTGATCACAGGTCTATTAACGGTCCTCACGAAACCGGAGGTTAAAGTAATCAAAATTCGACGTATAACAAAGACATGATTCGTCCATATCTACTGTTTATTGCTAACCCTTATAAATGTAAGATAAATCGATGGCGTTACTACCTCACTCCAGCTTCGTCAATGCCACATGCTCATTCAACATCAAAACAAAAAGAATGTATTCGGTCAGAAAGCTCAAGTTAATGTCATAATACTCTTCTGCAATTATGATAATCACGAACTTCTTCAATATCATCAAAGATCTTCAAAGTCAAACAAAATTTGCTCGATAGGGAGATTGCTAGCCTTGATGAAGAAGAGGAGATTGCTAGATTTCAAGACAAGTATGATCATGTCAGTCAAAAGCACATGATGATCAAGAATGTCAAATCATGATGATTCAAGACAAGGATGATGATGCAAGATTAAAGATCTCAAGAACTCAAATTCAAAAGACGAGGGATCCAAATCAAGATCACAAAAGCATGAAGGAATAAGCTATTACAAATAAGAAAGGACGAAAACACAAGACCAGAAAAGACAAAGAGCTCAACGTCAAATTAAGATAACCTCTACACTGGGGGAGATTGTTAGCCTTTGAAATTTAAAGTCAAACAATAATTTATTCGGTCATCTTAGTCATTAACGGTCATAGTTTGTAATAGGTTAGTCGGGTTTCACGGGCTTGGACATTAAGCTAATTTTTGTCTAAGTATTAGGCCAAAAGCCCAACCAAAAGCCAAGCCCGACCCATGGTTAGTAAACATAGGCGTCCACTTATGTGTTGCCTATATAATAACC